>JALHAQ010000051.1:600000-789896 GCA_023838395.1 Holcopasites calliopsidis | reverse complement strand
TAATTACTGAAACACTTTTACTATTAATGCAGACGCAACTAAATGATATATTAAAATTTGAAAAAAAGTGTTTTAATAGCAAGATATGCAATCGTTATAATAAAAGAATTATTTCAGCCCACTCGAAGCAATAAAATGTCTTGAATAAAATCAACCAAAAAGTGATTCAATCGATTAATTAGATGCATAGTGTTTTGGTTGCACCGCGGCCAAATAATTGAGCTACATTTTATATATTACATTACATTTACATTTTATATATTATATAAATTATAGCATTTTTACTCGTTACTCACGAATAACGAGGAATTCGACATTATTCTTCATTGCATTGATTCGGTGTTCGATACAACTTTAGCTCTTTTTAGTGTTATACCGACGCGTTTGGATCAGAGCACCGGCCGAACGCCACCATCCAGCGCGACGCGATATACCGTCCCTGAGCGCGGGCTCCTCGCGCGCTCTGAGTGGCCACTGTTTTTCGTTAATAATTTAAAAATAAAGCCTCAAACGACATTTTGCCAAAGGAAAAAGTTGCTCAATATCGTCTCAGGAATCTCTCATATCCGTCTCTTCTATGAGTTACGGGACACCCTGTATACAGGTTGTTTCGCTAGAAGAGCGAATGTTTCTTCCCTGAATAATTGGCTTTGATACATTTCCTTATTATAAAGAATAAGCAAGATATTTGGGATGTTCAAGTTAGGCGGCATACCCTGTATAAAGTTTATTAGTTTCCCTATAATATATTTCTTTTTAATATGCTTCCCTACATTATCTAGTTTTACTTGTTCCAATCCTCCGTCATAATTTTTTATTCGTCTCAGACAAACTGTTATTCCAAACACACTGTACTTCCTGCGGTATAATTACCAGGCTGCTGATTTTCATGCGAATTCGAATTTTGGCAACATAGTAAAAAAAAGCAGAACTTCAGTAGGGAATTATTTCACTTACCAGGCATTATAAAACGCACTATAATTTGAATAATTCATATACTCATTCACATTAAATGCATCCTGTGCAATTCTACACCTTTACATTTTCTATAAATGCATAAAAGTGCGCAAGTCTAATAATTACGAAAAGCCTACAAAGCCTCAGAACAATACCCAAGATCGTTCAATTTAGATTTACGTATTGTATCGTTGCGATAATTTCAAGCGTCAACTGCAACGGTGATGTAAAGGCGCAGCATTGCCAGTTCAATTCGAAGTAATCAGACGATCATATTTCCCAGTGCAGTATTCGAGGAACCAACCGAAGATTAACTTCGCTCGGTGACTTTAATTGCCACTATCAGCTGCTGTATGCAGTAAGTACTAATCTCCGTTTGGAAATTCTGTGAACGGAGCGACGACGATAATCCAATGGGCCGTGCAATTTGGCCATCAACGACCGCGTTCGAACCGTTTCGATAAATGTCTTCGTTTCTGACCTGTTTCGATTCCACGTGCCAATTAACGTGTCGCGTCGTGATCGGACAAGTCGCACCACCATTTTACGTATTACGATTTTAAAATTACGTTTCGGACCGCGAGTTTTATACGAAGTGTGATCCAAAGAAGCGCGTACATAATAAAAATGAGAATGAAGTGATAATATAGTAATAGAAATAAAAAATAAGTATGAAAGCATAGTAAAATTATATTCGAGGAATTAATGTGACTATAAAGTAAAAATACAAGAAAAATTGTAAATCGTGTTGGATTCAATTATATCTATCAGAATTTATTATTTATAAAAAAGTGTTATAGCCGTTTATTTTGAAAATCCATTTAAAAAGAGTTGAGAAACGGACTTTCCATATATTTTAACGTGGGCTTTTCATTTGTATCCTTTTCTTAATTCTTTTTCTCAATGGACTTACACCACTTTCAAAATAAACGGTCCAATATATGCTTCTGTTAGAAGTAAAATAATAATTACTTAACTTCATATACTGTATAAACTTTACTGTACTATTATATTGCTATTGTATTGTCTAACTGCATAGGTTGTTTTACTATAAAAGGGATTGGATAATTACTTTTAGAGCAACATAATACCTTTTACATATGCAATTACATATCTTCTAATATTATATAACGCTTCGTTAGCCTGCGCAAGAGACAGAAGACCCGTCATTAATTGTGCATAATAATGGAACGTGGATATTTCATTTCCAGAATGATATAATATTTCAGCTGAACTATACAGTCGAGCAGAAAATCCGAAGATTTGATTACCACCAGGTACGCATTATGCGAAACCACGGTGTCGTTAGAAACAAGTTGCAAAGTTCTAACAAACGTAGATACAAACTTGCGTTACATTGATTTCTGATGAAAAATTAGGAAATTGAATAATAATTAAGATGCTATATTAATTCATTTAAGATTCAATTCCTTTTTTCCCAAACACCCAACTATTTTTTAATTTATTCTTCCCTCGCATATCAAGCTTCTTTTCTCCGAACGTTTTGGAATGTGTAGCAATGCTAAATTTTCCCCGGTGTGTTCAATCTGCTCAAAAATGATTCTGCAGAAATATTTAATTAGACATTCGTAATGCATAGTTGCATACAATTTGTACATACACACGTATATCCGCGGTAACAGTGGACAGTCATTTATTTCCCAAAGTATTACAGATAGAAAAAAAATTGTTAATATAAAGATTGTATGGTTTGAGGGTGCACAGCTTTTGATGAAAGCGACTTTTAATTAGCTTTGTTATTTAATGAGATATGAAGATCAAGTTCGTTTTCTTTTAAGTGGAAATGCATGTTTTTTATTGCACAGCTCGAATTGTTTTCTCATTCTGCACAAAAAAAAAGTATTAGAATAACATGAGCGAAATCTAATTAGTTTAAAAGATATTGAAATTTTAATAGAACTTACTCCGTGCAAGAGACAGAGACAGATTCAAGGCAGTGCTGTTTTCTTGATGCTTTCTTTGTCTTACACACGGTAAGCTCTGTTAAAGTTGAAATATCTTTTAAACTATTCAGTCTTTGATTACGTTACTTCAATACTTTTTTGTGCAGAATGAGGAAACGATTCGATCTGTGCAATAAAAAATATATAGTTTCATTTCACAAGGCCAACTTGGTTTTTATATCTCATTGAATAACAAAGCCAATGAAAAGTCGCTTTCGTCTAAAGCTGTGCACCCTTCAAACCATGCAATCTTTACACTGATAATTTATTTTTCTGCCTGCGATATTTTTGGAAATAAACGAGGACACATAACATTAATTAATTTACCATTCAATTCCTTTTTTCCCAAACACCGAAACATTTTTTTAAATATTCTCCCCGCACTTGTCCAAGCTTTTCTATTCTTATATCCTAGACTAGAATGTAATTGTTATAATTATACATAATAGCAATGCAAACTAGAAAAATGCTCGTGCAACATTTATCGTGCTATAAAAATAAGATAAAAAAAGAAGTCGAAATGAAGTTTCTGTTACAACCGAGTGAACGACAGATCGACCAAGATAAAAAGCAGGAAGAGAAGATTACTGGCGAAGAGGGTAACGAAAAACGAGCATTAAACGTTAGATGTGCCCCTATACTAGTGCAGAAAGTATTGATTCGAGGATATGTTACACACGCGTGAGATACTGTAATAACAAGTATTTTCCATGAACGCGCCACGCGCGTCCACGTGAACTTCCATATCAGACAATTCGAAATAAAAAAAGAGACCATAAAAAAAGTGACAATTTTTTTAATAGCTTTCATTAAATGCATTAAATCTTCTGTTTCTTTTATATTTTTATTCCACGTAAATTCCGTCGAATTTTCATTGAAAATACTTTCATTAAAGCTTAAGATCTTTAAAAGACGGCTTCAGATTTAAAAGATTCTTAAGAGCTGAAGCTGAAGAAGAGAAAAAAAGTGTGCAAAAAGAAAATTCGTGGAGTGGTACTCAAAAAATGGTTTTCCGAGGTGAAATGTTTTCCCTCTCTCTTTATTCCTCTTCACACTTTCCTCCTTTTTTCGCAAACTTTTAAAACGCGACAGAGTAATACTGCCTTCATTAACCCTTTTCCTCTCCCTTTGATCTTTCTCCTTTGAACAATTTCCATGCAAATATTTATACACTTGGAGATAGAATGAAGTTTAGCAGTTTGCGAAGGAACGATCTTTAACTTCCCTTGCTCTGGTTAAAAGGAACTTTTTATTATTAATATTATTATTTTGTTTAACCGTATCGAGACTCATTGTTTATTACAATCTATGGTATAGCATTGCACGCTTATTTTAACTATCGTATAACTTATGCTGTTCCAATATGGTTGGAAAGGCAATTAAAAAATGTAGAACTGATAAATGAATTAAATATGTACAATATTTGGAAACGTTAATAATTATTAACATAATCGAATGAATGAATTATATGTATAATTCGTCCAAAAAACACTTGCAAAAGTCTAGTATTTTAAACTGGAAAAGGCTAAATCTACACAAAATCCTTCAAATTTAATTGAACAAAGTGTCAAACAAATATGTATGTGTAATCAATTTTCACTGCATCTGTTATCATCGACCTGATACTCTGAATTGCTCTTTAGCCTTTTACATGTACCTACACTAACCAAATACACGACTGTCTCGATTACAATCGATAAAACAGTTAATCCTACCGATATCCTTCTTTTTTCACCGAACTTTGCCCTTGCTAAAAGTATTTTTCCAAACGGAAGCACACTCCTGTTTGTCTTACTTCTCCAAAAAAAAAAAACATCCCCACATCGTTCCGAACTTGTATAAAGGAAAATATACATATGTATATTGTCTATACAGGGTGTTCTTCTACTGCATGTCAATATTTTAAGGAGCGATTGCTGAGGCAATGTTGAACAAGTTTTTCCTTTGCCAAAACGATGGTTAAAGCTTCGTTTTTGAATGATTAACGAAAAACGCTGACCAATCAGAGCGCGTGTAAAGCACGCGCTCAGCCGAGAGGAGATCGTGATACGCTCAACTGCATCCTTGAACGCCTTCTCGGCTAAGCGCGCGCTTTACACGCGCTCCGATTGGTCAGCGTTTTTCGTTAACCATTCAAAAACGAAGCATTAACCATCATTTCGGCAAAGGAAAAAGGTGTTCAGAATTGCCTCAGCGATCACCCCTTAAAATATTCACATGCAATAGTCGAACACCCTGTATATTGAAAAGCATGATTTATTATTTTGATAAAACGTTGGTAGAAATTTAAGCCATCAGACAACAATTATACGTATACGCGTCGCGTTTCATCTCCCTTTTTCCGGAATACATACCGCACCCTTCTGCGAAAGGGTTGCATCGCCACGCGAGCGTGAAACGTTATTTTTAGACGCACTGCGGTTTCGTAGGCGAGGCGAAAATTCGATTCAAGTCCAGGGTGATTTCACGAGAGTCTCTCAGTTTCAGGGTCATGCAGCTTTTAAACTTTAAACTCGGGCTTCGAATCATCTGGGTTATCTTGTAAATAGTGAACTGATTAAATGATTGCGGAATAGCTGGAAAACAAGTTTATTAGATTCGTCTTTTGGTAAACGTTGGCCCATTTGTAAACGCGTAGCAGAAAATATTATACGAGTATTATTATTCGTGCAGTTTGTAAAAATTTGCAGAAACCGAATTTTCGATCAAATTTAGAGTAGCGATTTTCAATAATTTTCTGGAATGTTTTTGTAGAAAATAATATTTACCAAGTACGAAGTTTACATTATTAATGTTATCGTTTAGGAGAAAAAATAAGCTCCGGAATGATAACAAAATACTTTTGCTAAATCGTTCGAACGATATTATATGTATAGCTTGTAACTATCTTCAGAAACTGAATTTTTGAATAAAAGTTGCAGCAATAATTTTCTAGTATGATTTTATGCAAAGCAATATTTACCAAACAGGAAGTTTAAATTATGCATGTTATTGTTGAGAAAAGAAAATATAAGCTCTAGAATGATAACAAAATCTTTTTGCTAAATTATTCGAACGTATATCTTATTCTCGATAAACTTTCTCGCATCATCGAAAACGGGGGGGATTATTTTAAGCTCTACTACTGTATGACTCACCCTTTGTAAGAACGTAGTGAAACAGTCCTGAATCTCAATATTTGCGGGGTAAGAAGGACAGAACGCCGCAAATATCATGAAAGCAGAACATTTATCTACGCATTAATAATAATATATTAGATTAATCAATATTTCCCTACAATGCCTGCATAAATAATACAAAAATAAAGATTGCCTTACAACTCGCGTCTCGATTTATAAATATTCGGCAGGAATATCCACCACCAACAAAATTCAACGCTAACGATTAAATAAACTGGTGACATAAAGTTTAAAATAATTAATCAAATAATTTCTGATTAAGTATTTGATAAATAAAATGGTGAGAAGAAATGAAATTGGAAGGAATGTTAATAATGCGTTAAAGTACCCTATTACATACAGCATGTTTGATTAATCTAAAAATAGAAGTGTTTCGGAGCACACAGTAACCATTATTCGAGAGCACAGCGCAGCACATACGGGCCACGCTACTCAAGTTCTGTAACCATACTTCCGCCCTTTAAACGCGTACATACTTAAGCGACGAGGCCCCCTTTGCGGACAAATGACCCGATGCAGGATGACGTCATCCCTGCTCCCAAGGAAGGCGGAGGAAACATTTTGGAAAGTGTGGCGAGGAAGAATATTTTGGAAAGTGTAGCGGGAAGCATTTCGGACAGTGTAGCAAGGAGACATTTTGGAGGGTGTAGCGAGAAGGCATTTTGGAAAATGTAGCGAGAAGAAACATTTTGGAAAGTGTAGCGGGGGAAACATTTTGCAAAATGTAGCGAGAAGACATTTTGAAAACTGTAGTAGAGAAAACATTTTGGAAAGCGTAGCGGGGGAAACATTTTGGAGAGTGTAGCAGAGGAAACATTTTGGAAAGTGTGGCGGAGAAACATTTTGGAAAGTGTAGCGGAGGAAACATTTTGGAAAGTTTAAGGTGGAAACATTTTGGAAAGTGTTGAGAAGAAACATTTTGGAAAGTGTAGCGGGGAAACATTTTGGTAAATGTAGCGAGAAAACATTTTGGAAAGTGTTGTGATTAAACATTTTGAAAAGTGTAGCGAGGAAACATTTTGTGCTATTCGTTGATGTTTGCTAGTGCTATTTTGCAGTGCTATTTTCTTGATGTTTTGTCTTACATATGGTAAATTCTATTAAAGTCTAAATATAAACTATTCAGTTTTCGATTATATTATGTTAATACTTTTTTGTGCAGAATGAGGAAACGACTCCATCCGTGTAATAAAAAAAATATATAGTTCCATCAAAAAAAAAAACTTGTTTTCCACATCTCATTAAACAACAAAGCCAATAAAAAAATCGCTTCCATCAAACACTGTGCCCCTATAAACCATGCAATCTTTGTATTAATAATTTTTTTCTATCTGCAGTACTTTGGGAAATAAACGACTGTCTAGTATTGTACACACATACATATATACATACATACATACATATGTACAAGTATAATACATATGTTCTGTACACTTGTTACATGAATGTGTTTTCCTACAGTAAACCAGCAGTTTACTGATAAGGTACACACACTGTTTACCGGAAGCAAGATACTTCTCGGTAGAGTAGCCCTTCCTTCGTATAATCATAAAATGAAGGGAACATAACGTTGACGTAACAACTGGATATCAGTCATATGAACCATTCAATATTGCACAGGGTGCGATTGGAATTATAATATGCATAAACTGGAAAGGGTTTTGTTTCCTTGAGCGTAATGAAATGAAAAATATTCAATACAATTTCCCATCAAATTTTTGCAGAACATAGTTTTTTAATAAAATTAATTTTGGTAAGGATAGGTGTGTATTTAAATTACAATAATACATTTGTTTACTTAATGCGCAAACTATTTATTCGATAGTCGATATTTATTCCCATCGAATCCCAAAAGGAGACAATTTCGAAGTCAATGATGGTACAAGCAACGTTTTTTTATGACAAGATTGATTAAAATGAAAAAAAATGATTAAATGATTTATTCTTTTATTCTGTGCACCTTTTCTATCATACTTTCTCCTGCAATTATTACCTCTTTTATTTTCACTAATATCCCCATATTCCAGCATGTGGAATTAATTACTACCGAGTGTATTATTAAACTTTCCAGCAGTATTCATGGTATTAAACAAAAAAAGAAGGCTTCCTTAAATACCAACTCGATCGAACGATTTCTTTAATAATTGGGAAACTAACTGGAATGTAGTTCATCGCGATTTCAAGAAAAAAGTCATGTATTTGGGAAAGCGAGGTCTCTGCTATTAAAGAAACATAACTTTCCCGGGTGTTTCAAGTACTGCACAATTCTAAAAGGAAATTTCCTAAGTTTTCCAAAGTGGAATGCAAAAAGAAAAACAATGATTTCTGTCGTTTCACTAATTTACCTTTTAATATTTACAATAAAGCAGAATTTTATGTGCCATTTACTGTTTAAATAATATTGTAGGTATTTATTTTCCGTTGATATTCGAGAGAATACAAAAGATATTAATAAATAAATTCCTCCCTGCATTATTTCCTTCTCCAAGTGACTGTAGCTCTGTTGTTAAATAGCTCGCAGCACCTTTACTAACTGTTTAATAATCTACACGCTCTGTAAATAGTTGGAAACTGCACGGAATGCAATTAACAGAAGAACCGTTTTCCCGAGGTATCATCATCCTATGCCAAGCATCCATCAACATAACCAGCCAGACGTGTTTAATAGCTGATCTTTGTATGCGACTAGATCGATTAAATCGTCTCACTATACCACCATATTAAATTGACGAATGGGCGAGTCTGGGCATGGTCGCTACCACTAAGTAGATAGCCTGAGGGTCTATCATAGTCGGAAGTAATCTAATTCACGAAGGTTGCAAATCGATGAATGGCAATTTTTCTCCATTCGATTCAACTTATTCTATAATAAAGAAAATACTTAGGTGGAAACGATCCAAATAAAAACTTGTAACAGCATTTTTCTATTAAGAAGAAAAAAAAGTAATTGCATTCTAAGTGCTTGATTGTCTTAAAATTAATTACAGAAATACTTTTACTATTAATGCAGATGCAACTAAATGATGTATCAAAATAAAAAAAAAAGTGTTTTAATAGCAAAATGCAATCGTTATAAGAAAAGAATTATTTTAACCCACTCGAAGCAATAAAAGCTCTTGAATAAAATCGACCACAAAGTAATTATTGATACCCTTTTACCATTGATGCAAAAGCACCTATATGATATATTAAAATAAACGAAGAGAGTTTGAATAGCATAATGCAATTGTTATAATAAAAGAATTATTTCAACCCACTAAAAGCAATAAACACTCTTGAATAAAATCGACCAAAAAGTAATTACTGAAACACTTTTACTATTAATACAGACGCAACTAAAGGATACATTAAAATTTGAAAAAAGTGTTTTAATAGCCAAATGCAATCGTTATAATGAACGAATTATTTCAACCCACTCAAATCAATAAACACTCTTGAATAAAATCGACCAAAAAGTAATTACTGAAACACTTTTACTATTAATGCAGACGCAACTAAAGGATGCATCAAAATTTGAAAAAAGTGTTTTAATAGCAAGATGCAATCGTTATAATGAAAGAATTATTTCAACCCACTCGAAGCAATAAAAGGTCTTGAATAAAATCGACCAGAAAGAAATTATTGAAACACTTTTATTACTATTAATTCAGATGCAATTAAATGATACATTAAAATTTAAAAAAGTGTTTTAATAGCAAAATGCAATCGTTATAATAAAAGGATTATTTCAACCCACTCGAAGCAATAAAAGCTCTTGAATAAAATCGACCAAAAAGTGATTCAATCGATTAATTAGACACATGGTGTTCGAACTCGTTCAACGGTTGCACCGCGATCAAATAATTGAGCTTCATTTTACGAAAGCTCTCTCGATTAATTTCGTCACCCTCGAGAGTGCTCACGGTGCATTGCGCTGCATACAGGGTGTCTCGTAACTCATAGAAGAGCCGGGTATGGGAGATTCCTGAGGCGATACTGAACAATTTTTTTATTTGGTAAAATGTCGTTTGAGACTTTGATTTTAAATTATTAACGAGAGACAATGACCACTCAGAGCACGCGTAGAACCCGCGCGCTCAGGGACGATATGTCGGGTCGTACTGAAAGGTGACGTTCGGCCGGTGCCCCGATCCAAACGCGTCGGTGTAACAGGAAGCAAAAGTTGTATCGAATATCGAATCAGTGCAATGAAGAATAATGTCGAATTACTCGTTATTCGAGAGTAACGAATAAAAACACTATACCGAAGCGTTTGGGTGGGGGCATCGGCCGAACGTCACCATCCAGCGCGACGCGACAATCCGTCCCTGAGCGCGGGCTCTACGCGCGCTCTGAATAGCCAGTGTTTTTCGTTAATAATCAAAACACAAATCCTCGGACGACATTTTGCCAAAGGGAAAAGTTCAGTATCGCCTCAGGAATTTCCCATATCCGGCTCTTCTATAAGTTACAGGACACCCCGTACGTTGCAGCTGCTCTCAGCGTGCAGTATCTTTAGACTTCCCCCTGTTCCTTTGCCGTGCCGCTCTTTATTCGAGAACGTCCTTTTTCAGAAGGACTGCAGAAAACTGCTGCAACGGGATGCACCGTAGGAAGGACCACCTATGTCTTCCCGTTTCCTTTTCCCTTTCTTCCTTTTTTTCTATTCGTTTAGAAACAGCCAGAGGGGTATTTCGGGTGTCTCCTACACTTTCGCAAATGCACAATCGCCTTTGTTAAAGATACCTGTAGGTATATATCCTTCCCGTTGCATTTAAACAAAATTTCTTTTGGATTATATAGAATAGAAAAAATTGCTTAGAATTTTTACTTAACTTCCGTATAGCGAATATTTCAGTAAGAACTGTTGAAATCTTTCCGATTTAAATTATTCAATTGCTGTTTTCCGTCTATTTTCATTTACTATTAAAACGATATTTTATCAAAATCACAAGACATCAAAATAATTGCTAAATTAGAGCTTAATTACCCTTCCTGTTATATTGAACAAAACAAAATTGTAATAAAAGACACAACTGTCCTAATACTTAGATGATGATATTACTGTTATTTTAAAAATTTCGTTTATATAAAACAGATAAAATTGCTTAGAACTTTTACCCAATTTTTGTGCAATAAATATTTTAGAAAAAATTGTTAAAACCCTTTCGACTTCAATCATTCAATTGCCATTTTCATTTGCTACAAAACAATATTTTCTAAAAATCACAGAACATCGAAATAATTACCAAATTTATTTAATAATTGCCTTCCCTCTTATATCGAACGAAAGAAAATTCGTTTTATTAATTCATCTAATAAAATGCACAATAATTGCCCTAATTTTTGAACGGACGATATTTATTATAATATTCAACCAAGACTGTATTTAGTAAAAAAAAATGTACCTTTTTCATTTCGATAACATAGCAGTTCACGTTCAAAATAAACTAAATAGTGTTTCGTTAAATTCCCTCCGTAGCAGGAATATTCAGTTTGCAACTAAACAGGTCGAATATACGGGGTCGAAGGTTACAGTACAACGAAAGCGGGAATTATCTTCTTCTCGCTGCTATTGTTCACAATTAGCCTTTGTTCGCCGCGCAGAACGAACAGTGCGAAGCGCGGCGGAATTACGTTTCAATTTAATAGACCGTGTATTTTATTCCAGAAAAGGCGCAAGCTATCTTTCATTAATACAGGCTACTCGGCTACGTGTGGGAAAAAATGAAAGGGGTGATCCTATGGGCTAAAATAAGACGAACATATAGAATACATTCTTTTCGTTTGTGGTTTCATTTTCGAGAAAATTGAGTTTGAAAATTCATCGAGTGCACGTGCACCAACGGAGCTGCAATCGGAAATTCTGATAAAACCAGACAGAAGATGATTCTCCGTGTCAAAACGCGTCGAAAACAAAGAGTACTATTTTTTCAAACCACGCTTCGTTTTCGAGAAAATTGAATTTCAAGATTCGTTAAGCCTTTTTTGGAACTCAATTTTCTTGAGAACGCAGCGTTATATGGAAAAATTGTATTCTTCATTTTCGACGAATGAGACACGTACAATTACTCTCCTTTCCATTTTTTCCAAAATTTCCGGCTGAGTTTTCAAACTCAATTTTCTCGAAAACAAAACCTGAAACGAAAAATGTTTATTCTATTTTGTTCGTCTTAATTTTAGCCCATGAAATTGCCCCTTTCATTTTTGCTCACACGTAACCGAACACCCTGTATAAAAAAAAAGTTTAAAAGTACATTGACACTAATGTTGTGAAAAATTCAAGAAGTAATCAGTTTTGCCTGTGAACAGATCATATATGATTTTCACGGAAACTTTCTATTCCCTACCACGTATGCGTGTACGCAGGAAACGAATTTTTATTTAGCTTTGGCTACTAATCTGCACATGATGGAAAGCAACGTGGCCATGAAATGTTAATCCAACGAGCATAGCGTGCAAGTTACGTAAACTAATGCAAGAAACTGTGGCAGAATTGTGTGGGAAAGACGAGGGGTGACCATTATTACCAGAGAACATGTGCGTCTTTGACGAAAAATTTTCTTCACGACACACGGCGCGGGAAACGGATCCTTTTTCCTAGAAAATACTGTGAAAAGGTACAAACGAACCGGGAGTATATTCTTTCTTATTTCATGTGCAGTGTTTTGGTCGAGTTTTGAACATTTTTAAGCGACCACAAGCGTCTTGCAATAATTGGCTGATAAACAATTTGATATCCACCAAAGTTTACTTAAAACTTATTTAAAAACATCCTTTCCTCAGTTTGGAAAAACACGAACAAAGAATTTTTTTTTCTTATTTTCTGTACAGTGTTTTGGTCAACCTTTGAGTCTTTTTGGCTGACGAATAACTTGATATCCGCTGAAGAGTATTTACAATTTATTTAAAAAGATTCTCTCAGATGTCTTTGGGAAAATACAAACGAACTAAGCATGTTTTCTTTCTTATTTCCTGTGCTCTGTTTTGGTACACTTTTGAACATTTTTAAGCGATCAGACGCATTTTGAAGTAATTGGTTGGCGAATAATTTGATATTCACTGAAGAGTATTTAAAATTTATTTAAAAAGATCTCCTTTTCGGAGATCGAACTTTCTTAAAATAACAATTGCATTTTCAATGCCAACGACCCTCTTACTACGTCCCGAACCACTAACTACCGTATGTAGGTAAACACAGCAGCATTTACGGAAGTTGTTCTGCGAAATGTGGCCGCGCAAATAAACCAGATCTGGGTTTCCGGCTGCTCGAGTTTTGTTTTACGAATGGAAGCACATCGGTGATTATTTATATTATTCATATATGTGCGCAACAATGACGTTAAATATTGTATAACATTGTGTTTCAATAGAAAATTACCTGTTATTTATGTATTATTCAAGTTATTTAACAATCTATTTTCTATTTAAATAAACCTTCTTGTGTTAACTCTCATAATTTTGTAAATAAATTTAAAGTCAAACTAGAGCGAAGAATAAATTGTCAACTGCTGATCACTTTATTTTCTACCTAAATATGCGAGTCTCCCACATTTTTATAATTATGATGCTTAGCATTTTGAAAATGAAATACAAAACATGGAAAATGAAAGATTATCAACTGCTGGCATTATAAAATGTAAATTATAAAGTGTCGCTCGCAATTTTGCCTTCTTAATTTCCAAATCGAACTGAAATCGTATTTTTTTCAATTTGTAATAAGAAAGTCGTAAATTCATGTGTAATAGTTATTTAACTCATGGTATTTGCGATACTTAATGTTTAGCTTACTATTTCATATAATATTCTATCGAGTAACAATGTATACGTAGTTTGTTTTGCCATGAAACATCCTCCCCGCAAAGGGATTAAAAATAGGCGATTGAAAATATCGATTGACAATAAAAAAAAAGAACCAAATTAAAAATAAACGTGAAAATAAACGTGATGTCATTTTACATATTACAACTGTCCTACTATATTAAACACGGACTTCTGCGTTGCCGCTTGATCGACCAATTCGCTGCGACGAATATTCATGTTTGATAACGCGCGACATGGAAATGGGACGGTGATATTCAAAAAACCGTAGAATACACAAAATTTCTTTTTATCTTTTAACAGAACGGAAAGAGGCTGCAGATAGTGTGTTCACATGAACTCTATCAACGGGTTGCTCTGAAAGAGCGTATTTTCTATTGGGCGCATTGGCAGCGATGGAAATTCACGTGCGAATCGCGTGGAAATTAAATAAAAATGAATTAGCGCGAAGGATAGACGATTCTGAATAATTATCCCTACATTCGCCCACAAATTACTAGCTCTCAAATCGGTGGAGAAAAGTTTCGATAAACCCGCATATGTAATAAGATAACGAGGGGGGAGATGAATCTCGCGCACAGGCGTGCCGCATCGATGTAAATAATCAACACACGACTGGCCGCTACTACATTATCTATCTCGTTGCGCAATCCTAGTGTTTTCGAAAATCGCAGCCTCCCCGTTGGACCGTGAACTCGTCCGAGATGAATGGATCGCGATTCATAATCGGTCGTATATTAAACAAGCGCACGATTCGCTTTGATAATAATGTCGTTCGACAAAGATACTTGATAGAAACCAGACTCACCGAAATACTTGTCTGGCTCCAAGCCCGAATCCTTGTCCAGTCCGCATATGACAAAATAATCCGCGAACCTCTGTGGATGTTGCTCTGGTCCGCGCATTATTCCCAGACTGCCGTTCATCTTTGCCGGAGAAAAAAGATCGGATCGCGGCTCGCCTCCGCGTAACAACCCACTCACGAAAACGATTTCCACATCACGAACCACCGCGAAACTGTCATTTCACGCGACAGGCGGAAAACAACAGCTGACGCTGACGCGCACCGAACGCAACGCACGACTCCGCGGAGTGCGAACCTCTCGCCGCGAATAATTGATCTGTGGCTTACACCCTGAAGTCGACTGCGGGAAGGTGCGCGCACAGCCGTCAACGCGCGGCGCGTAAATTCGACTTCGCTCAAATCCTACAAATTACTTACAAACGAAATCGGTCATCAGGGTTTAAAGAATCACTTTGCGCATCATTAATTATCGCATTTCAATCAAATTTAAGCGAAATTTATGGGAAAAAATAGGATTCTTATTCTTTCTTTCCGATTTGGATAGAATTTGTTCTCCCTATTACTTTCTATTCGGTCTTATTTCGTAAATAGAAAATCCCTGCGGAATTTGATCGTAGAATCGAATAAGTTATATAACAAAGCACTTTTTCATGTTTTTACTTTTATGATTATTATTTATGTTTATAAAGAATAAAACGATCAATATAGCACAAGGGGACGCTTCGCGTTGGGCGAACTTACAAGTTGTTACGCCATCTGTTAAAATTGCACATTGCACAAAATCTGTTCACTGATGGGCAGGTTAGATTTATGCAATTTAATTGCAAGCTATTTTTTTCGATAAGACAATACTGTAGAGGGTCGTAGAATTTTCACGTTTTTACCGATGATGGAGGAGGTCGACAATATAATAATACATTCGTTGCGACAAATAGGCTGGTGAGTCGTACGCTTGAACAACCTTAATATACATGTTCACTTGTAATATTTGACGTCGACCGGTGTTCTGAAAAAGTGGGTGTTGTTGTTTATCTGCATTGAATTTAGTCGCTTTCCAATGCATTATTCACTAGTCCAAAAAAAAAGAACAACCCAGCATTGTTTAACTTATATTTCTTACTTTATAGTTTAAGAACATTTTAGTATAATTTTTTTCTTTTCAGTGACATTGAGGAGAGCATAACGAATCTCAGTGGGTTCAACACGGAACTAGTGGTAGAGGCGACAGTGAAATGTTTAGATATAATAAAACCGGGCCTTGGATTATCCACAGTTTTGCCTATAAATATGGCAGCCCGTTTTCGGCTGGGCGCAACGCTTGCTCAAGCATGTTCGGTAAAAGTTTATGGAGATAAATAGCATTCCCTATTCGTATAACTCATTCTCCGTCCAACTTAAGAATAGACTTTACGATGGAGGTCGCATGGTCGAGTTTTCATCTGATCTGAGCGAGTGAGGCAGGCGATGAGTTGGAGAAAAACGCAGGCGCGAATCAAGTCTATTCTACAAGTGGACGGAGAATGGAACGTATTGTCCTAATCGATAACTACTTTATATGTTCAGGAATTAGGGTACAAAGGTGACATCGGCTACCAAACCTTTTTGTATAGTTCGGAAGCGGACCTGCGAAGAGTTTTTATGTTTCTGATCGAGAAACTGCCGAAGGAAAGTGACAAACCCTTAAGCGAACCTGTTAGTAATATTGCCGTATTAGAAAAGTCTATAGCAGCGGCAGTAGCGCGAAGTCTCTCAGCTCCCTGGCTACCACATTACTGTCACACAAAAGGCTTTAGAAACAGAGGGAGGTCGAGAGTCCCCTATAGATCTGTGAACATAGAAATCCCGAAGGTGGAAAGCGGAGAAGGTACAATACTTTATACATCAATTGTTAATCGACGTGTGTTGGGAAAAGTTGTCTCATCCGTCTTACTATCACTATCATCTCTTGCAGCGAAAACTAATAACTTCGTAGTATGACGTACAAAGTATACGAGTCGCGTCGCAATATTAACAATCGTTAAGTCTGTAATTAGAGTAATCCCTGGATTTTGCAGAGTATCAAGATTATTACATGAATTATTTAAAATCTGTGCCTCAGCAAGTGCAAAACGAGTCATCCATTCTACCTTCTTTGATATCCTACAACGCAAGAGCCCTTCATTCGCATCCAATGAGCATCCTCGATCAAATAAATTGGTTAAATAAACAACACTCGGATAAAATCGAGGAAATTAATGTATCCAGTAATGTTAAGGCCCTTAATAGAGTCTCGGTAAAGGATACAACATTATCTCCGAAAGTAAGATTTAAAAAACATTGATTTCAGTACTAGTAATTATGTACCTTACTATTTTGTAAATTTATTACTACGTTTTTATTTACAGGAATCTCGAACAGAAGATAATGAAACCACGGAAGCGAAGCTTCAAGAACAAAGATTGGTAGAAAACGCGGAAAAGCAAGATTTACAAGTGGAAAGAATAAAGGTAGAATGTGAAAGCCTTAGAAGTAACATAGAAGAATTGCAAGACGAGATAAAGAACTTAACTACCAGCGTAACGCAAGTAACGATAAACTATCAAAATGAGGAGAAAGAATTGACGATCAATGAGGAGCAGAAGAAATTGAAAGCTCGAATTTATGATCTGTATCAAGACGGCGAGGAGAATATTAGAAAGTTAGAAGCCGCGATTGAAGCCAGTACGAACAAATTAATTAGCTTGGGTAATCAATGGGAGAAGCACAGAGTTCCTTTAATTCAGACGTACAGGCAGGAAAGGGAGAAACATTCTTCGAAAGCTGTAAGTAGTATCATTGTCGAATAAAATTCTTCCACTTAAATGCGTCTATTTAAACTTTACATACATTACGCTTATTTAGAGTGCAAGTCAGAAGAAACTCGACGAGATCAAGCTGCTAAAAGAAAAGGAGCGGGAACTTCACGAGGAGAGTCGTAACAAGGATCAACAATATGCACAATTAGTGACGGAAGTGCAGAAACTGCCGAAAGAAGTGAACAGGTCCGCGTATACTCAACGAATTTTAGAAATAATTAACAACATTAGGAAACAGAGGGACGAAATAAGTAAAGTGTTGGTGGACACGCGAGAAATCCAAAAGGAAATCAACACGCTTACGGGAAGATTGGAAAGATCGTTCACCGTTGTCGATGAATTAATATTTCGGGATGCGAGGACAAATGAGGCGTCGAGAAAAGCGTATAAATTGCTGGCAACGCTTCATTCAGACTGCAGCGAGCTCGTGAGTTTGGTGGAAGAAACGGGTGCAACTGTACGAGAGATTCGAGACTTGGAAGAACAGGTGAGACGCTGTTATGTTAAATATGAATGCTATTGCACGTTTCGTTTCATTGTTATTTGATTATAGGTTGACTCGGAGGCTACAAAAAACGTCGGAGCAAACCTGGAACGAATAACTGCAGACTTGAAGCAAATGAAACAGGAAACTGCGGAATTAACAGCACAATTGCACAGCAAGGCTTCGTGATTAGTGCATAACCTGTGATACTATGATGTAAATTGCAGCAACGACCAGGTAAAGTTTAGTTCATCGTTATAGAAAGACCCGACTAGAGATTGAACATTTTTTACAGACTGTAAGAATTATATTTGCAGGACATTCCTCATAAACGAATACGATTTGCAGACCAAGTTTTATAATAATCATGCAGAATTTAGTGCGTTACTGCTTCGAAAGCAGTATTTGTAAATTTATTATGGGATGCCGCGTTGCGTGCCTTGGCCCCGAATTAATAAAAATTGTACTGGCAAAACTGAGGGTCAAGCGTGTAATATAATGCTCTAAATCAACGCTCAAACTGAACGTTATTTATTACAGAGCCTAATATTTTTTAGCATGGACTTTAATTGTAAATCGTATTAACTTTCATATTTCTCAAAGGACTTTCATAACCAATGTTCGAGAAAGTACTTTCAATGAACATGTACAAAATACGAGAGATAAATAATACGTAACATGTCCGTACACGTTCTGATCATTTCTCATCCCTTTAGACTGACTTTCGTGCAAATACGATTTATTACATACGCTCTAACTATACACGTATATCGATGATTTACTTATGTACAAAACGAATTACTTCGGGTTTTAAATTTTAGGTGGTATATATTCTTGCTCCTCTTTCAATTTTCGAAGTTTCTTTGCAGCACGTGGCATCTGAAGAACACGTTCCATTTCCTCCTTTTCTTCCCTCTCGAGTCTTTCTATTTCGAGCTCGATCTTTTCTTCGTTCTCGAAGAAAGTTAGAAGCCTTTCTTCCTTGACCAAATCTTTCTTCATCTTATTTATATTTTCTATTCTACTTAAGCGATTTATTTCATCCATCTGTTTCTCTAATGCCAGCTCCCTCTGTTTTTGCCAGTCGGAATATTTCTGTAAAGCGTAAATAAAATTAATTGGAACAACAAAGACACAAATTAGTTAAGTTTCCATGAAATTCAATAGAATAATATTAGTTATTTTACGTTTACTGGAAGATTCTTCATTACCTGAACTTGTTCTTCCACATCTACATCCTGTTGTTTTTCAACAGCAGATTTAACATTATTTTGCAACGCCTCTATTAAACTATCTTTACATAAACTTTTCTCCTTAAGTGCATTCATTTTCGACATTACATTTTCAAATTCGCTTGTAACTTGTTCTTTAGGTACGCCTTCGTTGTCCTTCTCGATCAATTGTAAAACTTCTTCGTAGATAATGTCTCCTTTGACCTCGTGCAGCCAATGCCTTATTAACTCTGCTGCATCTTTATACTTTTTATACAAAAGCAAGCCTCTCAACTGACAAGTCCTTCCCAACGTACTATTCATAGCTTTTCCTTGAAAAGCCAACGTTTTGCCTACCAAATCGCGTGGGTCCGTGAGATCAAAATGATCGTCGAAGTAAGGATTCCTTAGGTAATCCACGCGGACCTTAATTTCCTCTTTAGAATCATCTACAGGCTCCGGCGGTTTTTGCCAGGTATCGGGCTCCTCCAGATATTTGAAACAAGCATATACGGACAGCGCGTTAGTTATTGGGTGGTCTGTATCTTCCTGCAGCATTGGTAAAACAGCCACCTTCGCTGCGCTGGCGTAATCCTTCTTTTTCAAGTACGTGTCCATTAGCAGATTGTATGTCAGATTATCGGGGATAATACCATACAGGAGTCGATCATGCAACACCTTCATAAGTTTCGGCGTGTGATCGTTATCCAATAAATATCGCACAACTGCGTGATGCGTAGAATCCAAAGTGTTCGTTGTTTCCGCACTTTGCCTGAGATTCTGAAGCAGGATCATCAACTCGTCGACTTGCTCGGTAGTCGTCAAGCTGTTCGCAAATATGTCCACGTCCACCGCGCTAACTTTACCGTCGGACAGGTACTTCTGGTCGAGCTTCAAAAACAAATCCTCCGGCTCGTATTTCTGTAACAACGGATTCTGCAGCCGGGATTTCCATGCCTCTTCGCACCGGTACGCGTCCGACAGAAATGATCGCCTTTGTATCGTTGTCTTTCGGACTTGGCGATATATTTTGCTACCGGATTTGAATATTTTCAACATTTTTCCGTATATCAGTGTAACATGTCCTTTCAAGGTTTACTTTTAACAGCTCTTTCGCTTCGTTGTGTTTATAGGTTATGCGGCACGAGAGGTTAGATAGAACTTACTTATTTGCTGCCTGGAATATTGCTTACAGATGGAAATGCTAGTTCCTTGACGTTATATTGCAGCAGCACGCGTAAATGTTAGAATTACTTTTCTGCGATTCATGTGTTATCAACTCCTTTTTGTAATCTTCTCAACCTTCAGAGCACTTGCAATGTAAACACACCTGATTTAGCCAGCATGTACTAACTTAACCTAACTGCAATGTACAGGCGCTAATGTTACGATATACGTGTGTAGTTTAAAAAACATATTGAATTTTGCATTAGTACCGAAGCTCCAACTTTTTTTTTATGATTGTACATATACATTTGTGAGAGAACAACACTTAGACGATAAGACGCATTTTTGAAAATGGTGAGTAAGAAAATTTGCAAGTGATCGAAGTATAGAGGTTATGTACGAAAAGCCGATTTGTATTTTTCTAGTATTCGCTGCTTAATAAAACGGAAAACGCGCACGAAGATAGCATCTGGACCTGTGCTTGGGGTTGCATGAAAAGGAAGAAGGAATTGCAACCAGACAACGAAGAAGATTCACGGTAATTGTTATGGATATTGTCGTTTTTTTAATCATTTTATCGTTATTGTTTTATGCGACAGAGACTCTATACGGTCCAACGAAGAGGAAATAGTTGAGTACTTGGTGACAGGTTCGGTCGATGACGTTGTTAAAGTTTGGGAACACAAGGACAAGAGTCTACAGTTGAAGCATAAACTAACTGGTCACTCGCTTGGTGTTGTGTCTGTTGCCGTTAGTTCGGATGGTACAAGTAAGTGATCTGCGAAAAGGCAATTAAATTGTTTCTATTTAATGTGTCAAACTTTCCACTAATGCTAAGCAAAACGGGTAATTAACGATAACAGAGTTATATTGAGCATAGAAGAGTAACGAATGTTTAGGTATTTTTCCATTTCATACAGTGTAATATACTGAATATTATAAAATGTACGATATACTTTCAGAATGCGCGTCAAGTTCGTTGGACTCCAGCTTAAAATTATGGGATTTAGAAACAGGAGACAAGATATCAAGTATCGAAGTAGGACCCGTGGACATTTGGACGCTCGTATTCTCCCCCGACGATAAATTTATTGTATCCGGTAGCCATTCCGGTAAAATACATTTGTATGGAACCGAAAGCGGTAAACAAGAACAAACTTTAGACACCAGAGGTGGAAAGTTTACTCTAAGTGTTGCCTACGTATGCATATTAAATATTTCTACTATACAAATTTCATGGGAAGAAATACTAAAAACTGTTTCCCAATTAATTACACGATTGTAGAGCCCCGATGGTAAATACATCGCTAGCGGTGCAATAGACGGAATCATAAATATTTTTGATGTTACCTATGGAAAGGTATTACGCACATTGGAAGGTATAGAAATTTTCTTTACTCTGTCACAGGAAAATTCAACAATAATATGGAAACTTAAATCTTTCAGGTCACGCTATGCCCATCAGATCTCTCTGTTTCTCGCCGGATTCACAGTTACTTCTAACTGCATCGGATGATGGCCATATGAAATTATACGACGTGTAATTAATTGAAAATTTCATATACAAAGAATTATATGTAGATATGAATGAAAATTTCATTATGTCTTTATTCTTTCATATTAGGAAGGACGCTAATTTAGCAGGAACTATGTCGGGTCATGCTTCGTGGGTCCTCGGGGTTTCTTTCGCTCCAGATGGACAAAAGTTTGCGTCAAGTAGTTCAGATCACACAGTTAAAGTCTGGGAATTGGCGCAACGGCAATGTTTACACACGTTCAATGAACATAATGATCAGGTAAGATTACACTGTACAACCAATTTGAACTTTTTTTTTGTTTTACAATATCCATTAGGTAATCCTGTAGACAACAGGCCTGCACAGCAAGTTGCTCCTAGGAGCGCGTTTCTGGCTAAACAATACTAAATTAAGAATAAAAAACTATAAGGTGTATGGGATTAAAAGCTAATAACACTGTTCAATACAGATTTTGATCTGTAATACCCATATGGTGATCCTTGTAGAGTTTAACGCTGAATACGAATCCGAAAGGAGAACTGATGCATCACGTACAGTTTTTGAAAAATATGAGTTTTTGTAAAAGCATACGATCTTAGACAAAACTAACGTATTACGTGAAAACTAAAAACGATATCAATTTCCCTTTTGTCTTGAAAAATAGAGGGGAACCGGCTGAATACAACGGAATGCAACTTAACAATTTTTCGGTAAGAGTTCTTGAATAATTCCGGATAATTATAAGAATATATGAACGAAACGGAACATTATTGGAAAATGGGTACCCAAAAATAATAAAGTTAGATATTGTTGCATTCGGAAACTTTCCTCTATTTTTCAAGAACGAAAGGAAATTTCTATCGTCTTTAGTTTTCACGTGATACGTTATTTTTGTCCAAAATCATATGTTTTTACAAAAATTCATATTTTTCAAAAACTGTACGTGATGTAGCAATTCTGCTTTCGGAGTTGTATGGAACGCTAAACTCTACAAGGATCACCTGATGGGTATTGCAGATGAAAATTCGTGTTGGACAATGTTATCTCCTGTTTCAGAGATCTTGAGTATTTATTGTAAATTTACAAAGCAGGAGTAATCTTTAACTCATGACAACTCTTTGAAACATCGATGTTAGACTCTTAAACGTTGAGATTTTCGTTTTTTTTGTCTTTTCTAGGTATGGGCTGTGAAATACAATCCCCAAAGAAATAACATAATCGCATCGGTGTCCGAGGATAAATCGATTAATCTTTACGAATGTCCGTTGTACGACAGATAAATTTTTCTACAAACATGGTTGAATAAATGCGCATATTTATTATTTCCTTTTTTTTTTTGTAATGTATTTTACACGTTTCCAAGTGTTTCCCTTCGTTTACACGACGAATTCCAATTTACTATCGCCAAGCCAGTAAACGAAACAGACATTGGTAGCTATAAATTTTATTGTACTGCATTCGTTAATATACAAATCATTAAAATGTTTGCCGAATTAAAAATACAGCGTGACAAAAGGTAAACCATGCTTAAGACCTGGCTAAAAGATGAGAAGATTGGAAATGAACTCCAGCATGTAATCCCGGTGTACAGACCAAATCCTGTGTAACGAAGAGCGAAACGAAACATAAAGATACCCTGATATGGTTCCAAGTTGGAAGGGTTAAATCTAATTAACTCGAACTGGAGCAGGGTAAAAAAAACGCGTAACAAATGTATGGAAAAACAATAAACAGTACAGAATCTATCCGATATCGTGTCAAGCATTCTCCTTCTGAGATTCTACATCGATCAGGACGCATGTAGAAGAAGAGATGACGCGATACAGGAGAAAAATAAAACGTATCGTACGCCTCGAGCAAATATAGCAAATTTTCTCAAATGGCAAAAAAGAAGTTTGATAAACGTCACGCCGATATTCTAAACCATAATCGATACATAATTGATCCGTACACGCTATTAAGTTGTACCTATCTGTACTTTTTTTTTATAAAGGGTAACGTGGACATTTGTTACATGCAAATTTTTACGTATATATGTATATGACCAAAATAGAAGCTATTTCAAACTGTAGACTAGAAACTTAAAGTTTAAAGGTTTACAAAATTCTCTCTCTTCGCGCGATGCCTGCTTTCAGACCGCCTGCATCGGTATAAACATATTACTTCTGTTGCGCCGAAGTAGCTCATAGTTTCGTTCAAAAATCTTCATCGTGCCGCTCTTTATCAGTCTTTAAACGTAATTAGTATTCGTTTCAAAGGAATAGAAAAATCAGTTCACGATGGAAACAAAATACAAATCTCTTGCGAATTTGTCTATTACCAAGAGAGATGCACACATATCCCGCCTGCGACCGTACATCGTGAATCGTATCGCTAAACTTTCTACATTCTTCGTTCACGTTATATATATATACAAAATTGAATAAATAATAATCCGAGCATAATTACTGCTACGTACTACCGATTTTCAAGTTTCCCAATCATGGAATTCTTCAATACAATTGTATATACAACACGCAAAGTGAAATAGGAATGATATTTATCAGGACCTCTGACTCCAACTACACTTATGTTCACGCATTATCCGTACCCTCAATATAAATTGCATCACCATGCGCATGCGGCAACGAAGAAAATATTCCTCTAACTATATGTATCCCCCCCCCCCCCAACTGTATCCGTAAAAAAAAAAAAATCAATGAACCACCGCGAGGATATTCGGTGCTCCCTAAAGTGTGGGATTAAGAAGAAACCTCTGCGCCGCGTACGCGTCGGTGATTTCACCGATCGGTATAGCGGCAAAGCAAATGTACAATGACTAGCCGGAAACGGGAAAGCGACGCTACGAAATGATTTACTTCGCAACAGGCTTCTCCTATACCGTCGTTACCCTTGCAGAAGCCGTGACTATGTCGCTACGACAGTCCGCCACCCTGAATTTGCCTTCACCCTCGCCCGGACTTGCTCTGGCCGCCTGCGAGGGGGTGTCTTGCCTCGGGTGGTAGTTGAAGGGCGGCACGATCGCGGAGGCGGGTGCCCGCACGCCCCCGTTAACGCACGTTTGTGCCGGGCCCTCCGGGTTCGCAGGATCCACTCTTATGAAGGAGCCGAGCCGCGATATCCGCTTCGTGGGGTCCACCTCTGCGGATGTGGCTTCCGTGTGCTGCGGCTTCCTTAAGACGACCGAAGGGTCCTCCACGCTGCCTCTCCTGTACGCGGAACCGTCGCCAGACTTCACGGGGATCCTGCAAGGCGCATCGTTCGCGTCCATCCCGCTCAGGTCGCAAGAGTTCCTGTACTTCACTTTGCCGGGCTGCACGCCTACCGCCAACGGCCTCTTCAACTTGGATTTGTGCGAAGGCGACTCGGGGTCGTCGTTGTCCTGGGGCACCCCCTCGAACGTGGAGCTGCGGAACAGTCTGAAGGCCGGTGAAGGATTGCCTACCGGGGCCGGAGCATCGACGACGTTTCCCGGCTGCAGCCATTGCCTGGTGTCCGGTTTCTCGAACCGCTGCTTGTTTTTGCTCTCCTCCACCTTCTTCCAGAGGCTGGCGATCTTACTGGTGGCCTCCTTCGCCAGCTTCCTGGTCTGCATTCCCGAAGCGTTGGAAACGATGCTGGAATTGCTGTTGGACCTCTGTCCGAGGGGGCCTATCTTTCGAAAAGTCTTGCCCCCCTCCGCAGCGGTTTGATTGCCAGCTGGAGCTTTCGGGGTCGCGGCCACCTTTCCTGTGGGCAGTCGTTTGGGCGCTACCATCAGCGGCGGCCCAACTTTGGGCGATTGGATCTTCTCCGTGGCGGTTGCTTTCGACGATTTCGTCTGGTGAGTCTTTGGCGAGACTCTCGGCTTTCCTGGCGCGGGATGCACCTTGGACGTTGCGCCTCTGATGACGGGCTTGGCGATTTTCGTCTTGATCGGCGAGGAAGACGCGGACACCACCGTGGGCGCGTTCTCCACCTCCGGCTCGTCTTTGGTGAACGTGCCCTGTCGTTCCAGAGGCTTGATCGCCACGTCTGTCCTCGTCTCTTGTTGAAAGCTAGAAGAAGAACAGGATGGCGGCGTGCTGTGCCTTTTCACTGACTTTGTGAACGTGAACGAGGAGCCCTTTTGTGGAACCGACGCCCTCTTCGCTGCGACCGACATCCTCGTTCGTCTCTCCTCCGCCGAATTGGCTGTCGCCTTGGGACTGGTGTTAGCCTTCGCGGGCGTTGCAGCGCCCGGACTATTGTTATTCTGCCTCAGAGTGGTCGCTCTGGTGGCCCTGACGATAGGCGAAGTGTTGCTGCGCCCTATAGGTATCCCGCTGATAGGATTCGCTTGCTTCAACGGGGACGACTGCGGGGTTGGTTTGCGCGTGATCGGGTTAGAGTACAGAGCTTTCCGCCTGCCTCTGATAGCCTTCGGACTCTCCGGCTCCGACTTGTCCGTAGCATTCGAGTCATTGCTGGCCTCCCTGACCATTCCCGGCTTGACTATCCGCGGCCTCTTCGTCTCCCTCGGCTGCTCCTCGGTGTTATTGGACTCGTCTTCGCTCTCAGTTTCGACGTACCTCTCCTCTTCCTGAGACCTGTGCGCCTCAGCGTCGGTCGTCTCCTTGTGCACATCCTCCGGCTCCTGCACGTTTTCCATCCGGTCGCTACAGGAGCCCATCAGTTTCTTCGAAACGCCACTGACGAACCGCATGCGGAGATTCCGCTCGGATTCCGACTCGTTGGACACCAGACTGATGGTCTCGTAGTCCAGCAATCCCTCCTCTCCGTTCTCGCTCGCCTTGTTCGACTCGTTCAACGTGTTCAACACTATAGTCGCGTTCTGCTCCAGCATGGTTTGAATCTCGTCCGGCTGGACATCGGCCGCGTTCGCAGCAGCAGGACTCTCCGAGTCTTTGAAAATGCGCTCGGAATCGTTCAGAGTCCGCGTGCGATACCTCTCCCTGTTTCTCTTCTGTTCCGCTCGTTTCTTGATCAACGACTTGCAAGCGGAGTATTTAGCGAGCGTCGGAATCGCCGATTTCACCGGCGACATCGGCCCGGGTGATCTTGCTGCGCTCTCCTCCTCGCAAGCGTTGCCCGCTTCTTGGACGTTCCGCTCCTGACTCGCGTCCGGGAAAGGGTTTTCCAGGACCTGCGTCTGGAACCTGGCCCGGTCCTCCTGCCTACGCTGTCTGGGAGTCAGCTTCGAAAAGGGAGAACACTTCCCACGGGGAATCTTCTCCTCGTCCTCGCGATTTCTCCCCTCCTTCTTCTTGTCCATTTCGGCGGCGATGGTGTACGTCCTGTACCTTTCCTTGGCCAGACTCCGTTTCTGTTTCGGGGTCAGGTTCCTGTGCAGCCGTTTCCTCGGCGTCGACTCGGCCGAGCTGGTGACGCAGTACTCCGACGAGATCGGGGTGACAGCCTCGTCGGTGTCGTTCCCCGCCTCGTCGATCCTCTCGATCATGATCGGATGCGAGGCTTCCTCGGTGTGCAGGTCCGCGTCGATGCACAGAGTGTCGCTGCATATCGTCTCCGTGGCCTGCTCCATGGTGGACTCGTCCATCTCGCAGACCTCGTTAAACAGGGACGGCGGGTTGATGTTCTCCAGGCATTCGCTGAGACTGTTGCTCGCGCTGTTCTGCATGGCCTCCGCGTACCGCATGCAGGTGATGGACAGCACGTTGGCCACAGGCTTCAGCAGATCGAACACCGCGTCGCTGTTGCTCAAAGTGTGCGCGTCCTGATCCCTGGCGTCTGCTATCTCCGACGTGATGCTGGCTACGCTTAGCATACTGTTCTCCATGTCCCCGACGTCCGGTAGCTCGTCCATCATGGACGGCGGTTTCACGCTCTCCAAATGCGAGCCGCTGCACTCGTTCAGCAAATTCTCCATGCTGCCGGTATGGCTCTGCGCTTGGCTGAGCGCCCTCTTGGCCACCACGCCCAGGGGGAGAGACTTCTTCCGACAGATCCGAGAGTCCGTCGACGAGACGCTGCTCCTCGCCTGAAACGGGGGAAGGGACGCGGAGTTGCATCTGTCCCGATTGCCGAACGATTCGCTGTAATCCCCGGAGCCCACGTAGCTGGCCGTCAACGACAGCAAGCTCCCCATCGTGGAGGGCGGTTTGATCGCCTCCAAGTCCATGGACGCCATGCTGGTCGCGTCCAGCTCGTGCTGCCTGAACATTTCCGCGTCCACCGCCTCGGCCAGCTTGATCGCCTCCCTCTGGATGATCCTCGAACTCGTCATGTGACCGCTCCCGGAGCTGGCCGTCTCGTAGCACTCCGACGTCACCGTGCCTTGCTCCTCCGCCGCGTCGCTCTTGAACGAAGCTATTATCGGAGCGCTGATGCTGATGCTCGGGAAGGACACTTCGTTGGGGGAGTCCTCGTTCCATGTGTCGCTCAATATACTGTGCTTCATCGCCCCTGAGTCTCTTTCGCGAATCGCTTCGGTCTGCTGCACGAGGGTAGCGGTCAATCGATCCAAGGAAGCGATCATTGCATCGGGATCGCGCTGACGACGATACACTTCCTCCTTCTGCACGCGTTTCGTCGGTGTCCTGTTCCTGGACTCGTTCTCTTCCTTCCTAGCTCCGTCCACTTCGCAGGCATCGTACAGTTGGCTCGCTTCGTCGGAAGAACCGATTCGCTGCTCCCCGAAATCGTTAACTTTCCCCGGTCTCACTGTGATCTTATTTAGCTCGATGTTATCAATGGTTTCCGTTGGCCCGGGTTTTATGCACAACGCCAGCAGCGCGTGTTCCGATCGCTCCACGGAATCGATCGACTCGCTGCTCTCCGAGTCCGTCACCTTTGTGTAAGAACGTTGCATGGTCGAATTCTTGGCGACTTTGCCTTTCGTGCTCTCCGCAGCGCTGTCCCAGTTGGAAGATTCTTCGTCCACGATCTGCTCGGTTTCGATGATATCGTTGTGGATCAGGGATGACATGTCCTCGTTCGATTGGGTATCGATGCTGGACAAATATTGTTGCTGATTGGACTCGGTATTGAACGCCATCGCTTCTTGCAAATCCGGGCTGTTCCTCAGGTTGGAAGGCGATTGGAAATCGCAGAGATTATCGTCGCCCGCGCTTCTTACTTTCGCCGACTGTCCGGTCGGGATTTTGGTTTCCATCTGCAACGAACACTTAAATGTTAGAAATTATTATAGTAATTTTATTCGTTCGTTAATATAACTAATACTTCGCTTTGAATCAATTTTGTTGGATTAAAATCTCTTGTACAATTTCGAATTAATTGGTACAACATGAATAAACGGTGAATAAAATGGACACTGTACCGTCTGCACAAATTTAGCCGAGTCTTGGCTATAATCCGAAGCTCTGTCCATGTTTTGCGAATCATCGTTTACATTATCCACGCAAATATCAGCGTCAACCGTTTCCTCGGATCCCAGACGATTCGTTTCGAGGCTGTTCAGGGTGGAATCGATCGACGAATTGCATTCCATTTGATCCAGTGCAACGCTGGTTTGATACCTAGCTAGATTGCTCTCGTTTCGCGACGCCTTTTCGAAATTATTTCCTATGAACGAATGCCTGTGCCTGGCAAAAAAGAAATAACTAATTTACGAATTGTTTCTACAATTAATAGTTATATTAATTTTGTGTTTGAATGAAGATAACTACTTGTTGTTCTGCATTCCGATGTTGATGCAAGCTGCAAGCAGATCCTCATCGTCCTCATCGCCATCGCTGACTTGATCTAAACATTCGAAAGAGTTATTTAACGAATAAAACACGTTACAGGTACTTCCATTTAATTCGATTCCCTTACATCCTGAATCGTTAGAAGACCTCAACGCACTGGCCACGTACGCATTTGCTTCGTTGCCGGAGAAATTCTTATCGAATCCGTCGTTCTTTTCCAAAGAGCCATTCTCTGTGTGATATTCCTTTTCGACATCTGCAATAAAGATGTACAAATTTGTGATTTGAACAAATCATTAAACTTATGTACTTTTAAGATATTTGCAAATGGTTCATTTTTTTCTACCTAGCTTGTTTTCCGTACAATTGGACGCCATGCTGTCGCCGTCTTCGTACTGCAAAGTACTGGGGGATATTTGTGCGACTGTAGTCCTTAAATTATGAACAGAAAGAAAGTAAGAATATTAGATTTTATAAAATTTAAACAAAGAATACTGTATTTTCTACGAAAATGCATACCTCGAAGAATTTTTCACAGAAGTACGATCCTCTTCGTCAACGCTGTCCTCCTTAACATCCTCCTCAAAGTAATGGCTCCTCCTCTTCTCACTCGAAACGTCCACGCTGCGCTGCAACTTTAATTCCTGCTTATCCTGGAGTTTGCCCAACTCCTGTATCCTCCTCGACAGATTCCTCTGTCTGCTGTCCTCCTGCAGATCCGAGGCAGAGGCCGCCCTGGAGGAGTTCAAAGACGTCCCGTGCGGCGTTCCCTCGGTGCAGTACGTCTTCAACGTGTCCTCGTGGATCAACTCCTGATCGTTCCCCGCGAAGTAATGGGAATGCGGTTTCTCCTCGTCCTCGAAGCTCCTCTCGGCGTAACGGAGACTGTAATCGGTCGGCTGATCCAGATCGGTCTCGGCGTAGTCGCTGAACAAGTTCTCCTCGGACCTATGACTGACTGTCGGCGAGGTGGCCTTTCGTATGCCGCTCAAGGAGCCGTGCCGCTGCAGCACAGCCTTCTCGTACACGTCGCCGTAGCTGGCGGTCTCCTTCGCCGAGCCGGCGAACGCGGTCGTAACGTCCGCCGCGGACTTCGCGGTTAAATACTCCGTCGTTTGGTAAACGTTCACCTCCGTCGTCCCCTCGGAGATGCTCGACTGGCTGGCAGTCTTCGACGCGGTCATGCTCCGAGGTAGATTGTCCTCCACGGAGGAGTGCAACAGGTTCTGCGAACAGGCGGACTCTTGGTCCGGAGCAGAGGCCCAGGAGATGGTAGAGTTGGTGCACCTGAGATCCCCGAGACCGTTCACGCCGTCCGTGGCCTTCAAACGATCGGGGATCGCGTTCTTGTATCTCAACGTGTACTTCTTCTCGGAGGAGATCTTCGAGTGAGTCTCGCTGGCCGTCCCAGCGTCGAAACCGACCGCGGCGTGCAGCGAGGAGGACTGCTGCCGCATTTGGATATCGGTGGGAGACAAGCCGTTCATCACGTGACGGTTCACTCTCTCGAACATCGTGTCCGAGTGCGTGCTGGTTACGGAGCGCATGGAGTCCCTGCTCTCGCTCCTGGCCACCCCGTTGCACTTCGCGACAGACGTGCCCGGCTGGCTGGCCAGCTGATAAGAGCGCAAGACCCGCGGTTGGACGCCCAGGAAGCTGTGGTCCATCTTGAACGAGAATCTGTCGTCCTTGTTCGTAGGGGAGGTGCTCGGCTCGATGTTGTCGCAGGTCTCCGCTAAATTCTGATCGATCTCCTGCTCCAAGGCTCTCTGCCTTCGGGCGACCAGAGTCGGCAGGCTTGGGAGGCCCAGCCCACGCGCCGTCGAGTCCAGATGGACCAGATTGCTGCAGCCCGGCCTGGCGCTTAGCAGATTCTTCAGTGCAGCGCTCGAGCCCATGGAAATCATCTTGTGCTTGGAGTGTATCAGGCTGCGGAGCATGGGGACCGCGCCAAGGTCCCACAACAAGCGTTGATCCTGCGGACACCTGGCGGAGAGGTTCCACAGTGCTCCGCAAGCGTTGCTGACCACCGTTAAGCTGGGCGATCTCAATTGCTGCAGGAGAACCTGCAGGCATCCTCTCTCCCTCACGATGGCCCGATAGTCCTCCCTCACAGCGATATGGCTGGACACGTTCCTGAGAATACCGCCGGCGTTCTCCACAATGGCCAGCGTCTTGGAGGGTGCTTTGTAACTCAGCATGTCAACAAGGAACGCCAGGGCTCCGTCCACGGAGCAGATGTCCACCTTGTTCGTGCTGCAGTGGGCAGAGAGGTTCCACAGCGCGGACAGTATCGATTTCAGCGTCGACTCCTTTCTGCCTTCCATCGCGGCCTTCATCAGACCGGTCACCGCTCCCACCTCCCTCAGCGTCCGCTTGCTGCTGGTGTCGGCCCGCCAGGACAGGTTCCTCAGGACACTGGCCGTCACCTGTCTCAGATCGTCGCTGGGGCTTCGCAATTGAGACACCAGGGCCTTCATGAACTCGCGGAAGGAGCAGAGCAGTGCTTTGTTGTTCCCGTCGCCGAACGTGAGATTTGTCAGCGCCATCCCGGCGTACCTGCGCAACGTTATGCAGTTCTGGTCGTCGCACTCGCTGCCGTGGGCCATGTGGTCCATCTCTATCAGCTCTGCCACCGCGTGGAGACCTCCTAGCTGGCACATGGCGTGCCGATGCGCCTCGTCGAAGGAAAGCTTCATCAACGCGGCTATCGTCGGGCCGGGATGTCTGTCGAGATCCTCGGCCACGCGTCCGGTCTCCAAGGATGCTCTCAGCACTTGGCAGTAGTCCCGCAATTGCTCCAGGAAGCGGAGGACCCTCGCCTCTCGGCGTCCAGCTCTCTCGTCGCTCTTCGCGTACACTATATTGTGCAGAGCGCGCGACGCTCTTTCTCGGGTCTCCTGGTCCTGCCCGGGGGCGTGAATCAACTGCACCAACAGCGGCAGGCATCCCGATTGCCTCATTATCAAACAATTGTCTATGGAGTTGCTCATGGAGAGCAGAGTGGAGCTCATGTCCTCACGGCCCTCTGTGCTACCCAGCATTCCCAGCAAATTGTACACCACGTCCACCTTCGCCCCTAGCCTTCGATCGCCTTGCATCTCCGTGGAACAGCCCAGGGCCGCGCCCGAGTTCGAGGAAAAGCTCATCACGCTAGCTACGTCCTGTGGGAGAGGGAGGATATTAGTGGGAATTATCGGCCAGAGGTGGAATATCGATCGGTATCTTTGGGGTTTTCTCATTCATGTGGTGCCAATTTTTTCAAATAAAGGCTTCATATTATGTTAAGCTCTTTTTTTTCTTTGAGGATGCATCTAAGTTTGATTTGTAAAGATGAGGGACTTGAAGTTCACAATTGTTGAAAAAGAAAGTAAGCGGTCAGGTGTCTTACACTGTTCATGACCAGTGCTGTGAAATATAATAATTAATCTTTGCTATTTAGAAGCGATACACGCGGATTTGTTTTCAAGCGCCATCAATTTCTATCGCCTCGAAGTTTAGCCAATTAGTTGCGGCAAGTTTAGCCTCATAAACTGCGCGCGTAAGAATGGAAATACTTATCGCGATGAGTCAAACTTCTTTGACGGGTCGTTGCTCCTTTTTCTGCATCGCCTTTGTGGCGCGTTACTTATTTATTAATACCAGTCTGCTCGTCCAACTCGCGATATTCTATACTACGTTTATACATCTTTTTAATTAGACAGACTGCATCTTCTCGTAACATTATACAAATTGGTCGATTTACAATTAAAAGGGGAGCTGATAAATCCGCATTCGGGCAACGAACTATTTTCTTTACTTTAGATAGTGCAATTTTATGCTAATCATAGTTTCACATTAGGAAATGGCGTTTCCCTATCTTTTAAATCGGATTACAAGCCGCATGATTCATAACGAAGGGGCGGCTTACGTTATGTACAGAGGTTGATGCGCTTTGTTGAGAGGAGAAGCCCATTTGTTGATTGGCCCATACGTCTCTTCTGATGGGCCACGTTCCTCGATAAGAAGACGATGATCTGTGACTTTGCAGGGATGTGTCCGGCTTGCTATCCTCCTCGCTGCTTCCACCCTCATTGTAGCGTTTATTTCTCCGTCCATAGATCTGTTCAACACAAATGGGATACAATAGACAATTAAACACAATTTACATTTGCAATTTGTTCAAATTATAAGTGCACTAAAATTGCATTAAAAATCACAGCTTCCACTATTGTAAGGATCCTAGACCACTTTTAATGCTTTCTATTTTCACTTCGAATATTACTGTTTAAACTTCCGTAGTGCGAAATTACTAATTTTAAATGGTAAAAAGGTATCGGCCCTACCAACAATAAATTCGTTAATCTCCAACGGAATTAGTCTATTGAAAAGGGAACAAGAATTCCTCCCAAGTATTTACCATTTTGCTTTGCATTAAATTAAACATTCGTCCTATTAAAATATCCTTAACAAATATTTTCCAGATTTTTAACCTTTCTAGCCTCTCTCGTGTTTTTTTCTTGTTTACCCCTTTCAATAGTCTCCAACCCTTTTCGCTCTTGCTCGTAAGCCCCCTTTCCCTACAATAAAAAAATAAATAAATAGCCCCAATACCAAAGAATTGTCACGATATCGAAACCACACGTCTTCTTCCAAACTAAAGCTTTTTCTCCGGACTCGATTCGAATTCTCCGATGAAGCCAAAACGGAAACCAGCAAAGCGGGGTTCAATTCCGATTCGCCCCCGCCGAGAAATAATCGTCGTTTCGGCCCTATAAGCGCCTTACGTTTTTGCGCAGGGTGGCTACAGAAAACGGGGCGAAACAAATTCTCGCGGAGATGCTTAGGGCGGCAGGGGCAGAGTTAAAGGGCGGCGGCGAGAGAAAGGCGCGAAGATAAGAAGCGCGAGGGAGACGGAAGGTGCACGGTCGTGTGTGCCACGAGCGTGTAGGGACGACGGCAGAGAAGGACGGGGCGAGCTCTCCCGTAAAATCAATACCCACGCCGCTACGTGGTGGAAGCGTATATAGGAAGGACTAGTGCTCGCGAGTACAATACCAGTGGTTTCCAACCATTTCTTTACCCCCTTTGCAAACCAAATTTTGTGCAACAATAAAATGGACGATAAATTTAGGGGGATAACGCCGATGAAAAATATTAGGGGAACGAGCCTTTGTAATGAATTCCAACTATAGTTACCCTGGTAACTTACAGTTACATAAGAATGCAGCAGTTTGGACAATAACAATTGATGTTAAGATGTTATTTCATTATTCATTATGATTATGAATGAAGCTTCGAACAAATTGATTGAACCCTTGTGTCGAATACAGATACCTTTTGCTGCTGCTTTAATTGACAATATTTTACATTGTACGCCACACATTTTCGTTTACATACCCTGCAGTACCGTTCTAATCACTCATTATGGTAATTTCTTAGACTACTTTCAGGGGTTGTACCTTGTCATAACTACGTTGTTAATCACGCACCATCTTTTCCCAACCCTTTCCCCTGTCTATTCATTTTAAATTGCAACAACGGAAATATTGAACAAATTGCCTTGTTATCCTTGCATTGCAATAAGGACTTATTACAATCACCGGTAGCAGAAAATTGCATAGAGATAGTTTGTTAAAATATATAACATTGTGTTTGATAGCAATTCTGTTTCTATAATCAACTTATTGATAGTTTAATGTATAGTGCACAGGGTACAGGACGTTATTTAAGCTTGCAACGAGTATCAAACTGCTACACGATGGTTATTTGTTCGTCTGAAAGATTTCTAAAACCACGAAGACCATACGAATGCGGAAAATACGCAAAAGATATATTCGACAGCCTCGAATCTCTCACCGACTCGGGATCACCTTCTCTATCTACGCGTTGAAAATTTCTCCGCGGATCCCGGAAAACAAAAGCACGCAACAGGGCTGGTAAAAGGAAAGTGTACACATGAATTTCAGTGCAATTTCACTGCCGTCGTTGCACGCAAGCCTATCCACCAGCGTGTCTCATTTTCTTCCGTCGCCAATTAATCGACAATGACGAGATTAAAAAAAAATGAACGAATTAGGAAAGGGGACGAAACAAGTGGGAAGAGAAGAATTGAAGGAAACTGCCGAATTACCTCTGGGCTCGGCGTGGACGACCTTCGTTCGTCCTCCTCCTTCACTTCCGGCTCCATGGCATCCTCCTTGCTTGCCTCGGCGATCACGGTGCCCAGGTACAACCTTGGCCTGGCGTTGTCAGCATTGACGGGCAGAGGCGCAGAGGACGAGGGCGAATTCGCCGCGTTCCTCACCAGCGAGCATCTCGCGGACGTCGCGACGGCGACGGGGTCGAGCGCTGCGCCGTCCGCCGACGACTCTGGCTCGTGCGCCGCGACGCCAGACAGGGGCGTAGACGCCTCGGCGTCGTGAGGGCGTCGCTGGGCCCTCCAACAACCGACACCTTCCACGCCGACGCCTGCTGGTGGCCTGCCGCGGGACGACCGGCACTCCTCCGCCAGCAATCTTTCTGCACCTTTCCGACGATCGTCTGTGTCCTCCTGCAACGATAATACCAGAAGTCAGTCGGTTGAATTCGTTGCGGGAAAGCGTTGCACTGACGGGGCCGTGAAATGGGTAAAGGTGAAAGGGTAATCGATTTTTTCGGAGGACTTATTTGGGCGATTTGGAGAATCTGATAGGCAGAATTTAGCGGTGTGTGATACATTTTGCGTAATTTTGATTTTATAGAATATTAATGGAAATGACAGTATGTTAAGTTTATCATAATTATAACAAGTTTATTATAATTACAAAATTCAGTGTTTTCAGAGTACGAACTATTATGTTGTATACGACATGAAAATAGGAAACAAGAAATGTAAATAAATCGCAACATTAACCGTTACAAAAACAGCTGCCAGAATAAAATTGAATTATGAATTATTTCTGACTGTGATTGCAAAGGCATTGCATTTTATTGTATTTTATTAAACTACCCTATGCAGAAAGAACGTGCAAACAATTGATACTGTCACTTCGTTACGACAATCACCGCAATGCACAGGCTATAATTTGTTACATAATGGAGCGTGGGTAGCGCACGTCCTTATCATGTAACATCCTCTAGCAGGCAAAGGTAATGAGCGAGTGCAGTGTCACAATCGTTTGGGCTAAAAATAAATTCATATCACGGGAGCATGAGTATTCTTTGATATCTATCGTTGATATTGCATATTATCCAACGACTAATGCTTTTTTTAAGCAGTATTCTATTTTCCAGGGAAATCAATGATGATTTAATCAAACATTTCATCACATTAATTGTCCTGACCAATTATCCTGATTAATTATCTTTATATCTGAATTATAAATATAATCAAATGCTTTAGTTGTAAGATAATAAATTTTCTTCTGTTGTCTAATTGGAACAGCCAGTAGGCATCTTTTAATTTATTTTTATTGTTTGAGATGGAATTCAATTACTAGAAAGAACAACTGTTACATTTAGAAATAAAGACTTACAGTAGATTGTTAATTCTTAATTCTTTTTCTGAATCTGTGAGCAATTCTCCAAGGAGATCAGTGACGATTTCATCAAGCATTTCATCACATTAATTCCTGATATCTAAATTATAAATTTAATTAAATACTTTAGTCATAAGATAATAAATTTTCTCCTGTTGTTTAATTGAGGCACGCAATGTCGTTTAATGTACTTTCATGCCAGTTTTGTCATTACAAGCAGTGCCTGAAATGGAATTCGATTGCTAAAAAAGCTGCTGTTATATTTATACATAAATAATTACAGCAGATTGTTACTAATAAATTAAAAAGAAACATTTGCATTCGTGTGTGCTATTTATATCCAGCGCTATAAATGAAACTTACGTAATTACTTAATTACACGATGCATATAAAAATTATTTAAATACTTGATCTTCCTATTAAGATCCTTAATAATCCAATCATATTTTTATTTCATGATTATATAATTTATTTGATGATTATTAGATTTATTTGATAATCATTTAATTTGTTTGATACTTGAACATTTTGTTCACCATTAAAAAAAGTATTGCTAGTTAAGATATTTGTGGATAAAGAATTACAGTAGATTGTTATTAATAAAATAAGAAGAAACCTTTGCATTCGTCAGTGCTATTTTGCGTACTGTGTACATATTTCATTTTGTATAAATTTATAAATAATGAATTTAGAAATTATGTAAATACTTGCTCTTCCTATGAAGATCCTTAATAATCCAATCACATTTTTATTTCACGATTATTTAATTTATTTGATGATTATTAGATTTATTTGATGATCATTTAATTTATTCGATACTTGAACATTTTGTTCGCCATGAAAAGAAGTATTGCAAGCTAATAACCGAGAACAAACTACAAGCAACATATGAACCTTTCTTCACCGTTTCAACAGTCCATTCCGTCACAAAACGCTCGTAAACGATCCGAAAACCGAGAACAGCCGCGCGTAATTGCTTTGTGCGGTCCGCCACGATCCAACGAAGATTATTGCTTTCCGCAGATTCCGTGGAGTTCGTTCAGTTTTATCCCGCTCTGTTTAGGCCTCGTTGCCCGACTACGTTTTCGCTCTCTTTTTAACGAAACAAAGCAAACTGCGCTGCCGGGAGAAAGCGGTGACGCTTGAATTCTCCGGTGATTTCGATCGGCTGTATATCTGCGGTTGTAGATTTAGGGAGATCACACGATCCTTTTGCTCGACGTCGTCGCGTTCAAATGTAGGGAAATAGAATAATTATTTGGTGGTATGGTACGGAAGGTTTCTTTGAATGCAAAAAGGTAGCAAGCAGGCAAGCGTAAATATTATAAATTGGTAGTAATTTGATAATGGAACTCTGGGTGCAAAAAATGAACAATGAATGAAACAGTTCTAGAGCTTGGAAATGGTTTTAGAAACACGCCAGGAAGTGGAGGAACAAGAGAATCTAATTGAGGATTAAATTGTCAAGCAATAAAAAAAGTAGTCAGAGGATAATAATTTTGCAACGAACGAAAAACGTCATTTTTTTCTCTCGAATATCTCACCAAGGATTTAGAAGCTTGTACATTGCACCATTTAATAAATAATGGTAGTAACAGAGGAAAAATTGTAGGCAAAAACAAATTATAAGGATAAAATATTATAAATGTTATAAATTAGAATTGATCTCTGGATGCAAGAACAAGAGGAATGGATCAAACAGTTCTGGACCTCGAAATGACTTTAGAAACGCGCCATGGAAACGGAGAAACAGGAGAATGTAATTGAGAATTAAATTGACAAGGTATAAAGGAAGCAGTAAAAGAATAATAATTTTGCAGAGAGTCAAAAATTTCATTTTTTTCACGAAGGTGTCACCAAGGGTTCAGGAATTTAGTCACTACACCATTTAATAAATAATAAATAATCAATAATGGTAGTAAAACAGGAAAAAATTGTAGACAGAAACAAATTTTGAAGGTCAAATATTGATAAACATTAAACGCTACAAAGAATTGGAATTAATCGATTAATAGAATTAAATATAAATTACACATGTTCCAAATTCCTAAATTTACATTTTTGAGAAAATTAGATAAACTAATATCCATCCATTGAATAATAACGAGATCGTATGGATAATCAAGGGATACACATTTGTCTCGTAGTTTGGCCACTTTCACCTGGTTTCTCCTGCGTTCAAGAAGTTCAAGAACAATGAATACGGTTAATGCGAATAACCGTGTGTAACGATGCTCTTCTACGATAATCTTTAAATTGCAATAAGGAAAGTGGATAAAGTGTATTTGAAGATGGTGTATATCGAAAGTTGTTTCAGCAAGGAAGACCTTTTGTTAACAAAAAACTCCACTAGAGAACTTGATTAGATATGAAATTATGTGAATTGTTATCAAATTAAACTGTGAGATACAAATACAAACGAAGGATTATTCGGAATTTGTTGATTCCAGGGGAAAAGTGAATGAAACTGTTTCTCTTTTTTCATTTACAATTATGATCTGAATTCCCCCAGTTTTCACAGTCTGTTAAGATTCCACGTGCAAACGTGGAGTATTAATAAGTGTAACGCGCTTTTCATCAATTATTTTATTGAATTGAATGCAATTTTAATGAATAATTTTATCGGATTTAATTCAATTTTAATGAATTATTTGATTGAATTGTATTTTAATGAATAATTTTATTGGATTTAATTCAAATTTAATGAGTGATTCTGTTGAATTTAATTCGATTTTAATGAACTGTTTCATTTAATACAATTCTAAATTTTAATGAATTACTTATTGAAATATTTTACATCGGTGGACCGGTATCACAGGTGGACTGTGAAATAATTTCACGCACTGTTAAATCAATTGTATGTAAATAGATCAAAATTGCATAAATAAGAAAATATTAACTTTTCTTATTGTTAGTGTATTTTTAAACCCTCCAAATGATACTTGCAAATTATTACATTACATTTCGCAGTCTACTTAACCATTCAAATTACTACCTCGAGAAGTTAAGGATGCTTGAGAATTTGAGAGCTAAAATAATAACTTCAAACAGAAAAGTCATTACAATTCGCGAGCATCTAAGGCTTAATTGCACTTAAATGACGAACTGCAGTTCCACTCGTCCTTATTCTTAAATCGCTCAGTGAAACAGGCTACCTTTTTACATGTGCTTAAAAAAAAACTTTCCATGTCAATCGTATTTATTTGATTTTATTTAAAAAAAAGTGATCTATATAAAAATATTTATATACCGAAATAAAAGCTTGTTATTAAATTCAGAGGAGTTAGAAATCTATAAATGAAAGTGTCTTATACAGGGTGTTTCGCTATTTCATGTAAATATTTGAAGAGACGAGTGCTGAGGCGATTCTGAACAACTTTTTCCTTTGTCAAAATATCGGTTAAACCTTCGTTTTTGAATTATTAATGGAAAAGCACTGACCAATCAGGGCGGGCGTAGAGAGCACCCTCGACGGCGGCCTTGAACACTCGCGGCTGAGCACGCGCTCTACGCGCGCCCTGATTGGCCAGTGTTTTTCCCTTAATAATTCAAAAACGAAGCCTTAACCAACGTTTTGGCAAAGGAAAAAGTTGTTCAGAGTTACCTCAGAGAAAGTTCCTTAAAACATTTGCATGAGGTAGCGAAACACCCTGTATAAATTGAACTATAAAGGAAAATGTGCACAATATGCGATGATATTAAAACAAAACGAGGAAAATATGTTTGTCATTAAATGTGCAATAGTTGCAGCAGGACTCATAATAATTTCTTGCTGCTCACACAAAATAATGATTCCTCCGAGTCACGCGCTATTTTATCGCGGCGAGTGAATTGAAAACCGCTCCAAGCCACTGACTTTGATTAAATAATGAATTACTCGTTTAAGACAGCAAATAAACGCCACAAGCGTGCCAGTTTCCTCGGCGGAAGTGGGCTTTCTAAAGTCGTTCACGGTGCGAAGAATTCTGCGTTATAACTAACTTCCCAACCGACGACTCGCGACTTCTCGCGACTCGCAACATCGTTGCGAGGTATGTATTATTCAATTCCCTTTAGCTGCATATCAAGCAAGAAATTAACGTTTCATACGAGCCACGGTGAATCATTCTTAATTGGCCTGCGATTCACAATGCGTCCCGGCATTATCTTCAATCTTGGATTTTCGTTTCACTGGGCCATTGAACGTTTATTAATTTCTTATCGTTAATGTGATTTTAATGAAAATTAATTAAAACTCGCTATCTCTGTCAATTTACTTCAGAGTTGAAACATTTGAATTTGCTGATAATTATCCATTGCGAATTATAATACATTTTTGGAATTCTCTTTTGTATAGTTTTATGTTCAAAACTAACAATTATGAAGAGATAGCAAAATTAATTAAAGCCACGCGTTTTACTTAAAGTTCCACAAACGTTTAAGTTCTTACAATAAATATCACTCAAATAATAATTCTTTATTTTTTGTAAAAATTCGCACATTTGCAGAGCATTTAAATATAGTGCTTCTTAATTACCCACAAATGTTTAATTATACAAGAAGCAATGCCAACCTGCGCGAGAGATAGAAACGTCCAACAATAAACAATAATACCCACAATCATTAATTCTACTTTCATGTACCGCTGCTTTAGTTTTTAACTTTTGCCCGACTTCCGGCGCAGAAGCAAACAACTCAGAATCGCGAATTTCACCCGAGGATCTTGCGATTTTCCCAACGAATCCTCCAGGCGAAAAAACACACATAATAGAGACAAGAGCAACGATGGAATTTATCGAGCTTTCACCCTGAAGCCATCGTTTCCTTTCTCCCGGCAGCTTCTTATCCGACCATCTCTTACGCTATCATTGGAAAGATAAGCCGCTAAACTCTGTGTTAAATAAAACGGGCAGGCCTGGAAAGGCGTCACGAAGCATAGCTGTGACGAACGCAGGTACGCGGATCTCAGGTAAAACCGTTTATCGCGAGACGGACAGCTGTTTTTACGTGTGTGTGTGTGTATGTGTGTGCCGTCCAGGGAAACGGAGATATATTGTATATACAGGGATATTGTGTACATTGGAGATACCTGGGGCGATACTGAACAACTTTTTCCTTTGCCAAAATGTTGCTAAAGGCTTCGTTTCTGAATTATTAATGAAAAACACTGGCCAACCAGGGCGCGCGCTCGGCCGCGAGTGTTCAAGGCCACCGTCGGGGGCGCGCTCTGATTGGTCAGTGTTTTTCGTTAATAATTCAAAAATGAGGTTTCAACCGACATTTTGGCAAAGGAAAAAGTTGTTCAGAATCGCCTCGGCAATCATCCCTGAAAATGTTTGCATGGGCTAGCGAAACACCCGGTATATACAGGTAAATCAGGTTCTGAATCACTGAATTGTGTGCCGTTAAGTACGTATTTACATAGGTATGTACATTGGAGATACGTATTTAGTATTACCATACGTCTGAGGAATGGTCGATGAATTGAGATAAGCAAAGCTGCTTCGATAAGAAGAGCAAGAAGAAATTGCATGTTCTGTAAAATTGAGATGTTTTTGCTGATTCGTTGTTGCGAGTGAAATATGCATATTAGATAGGGAAATTTCTTGTCGATGGCAATGAACTTCATTGATCAATAATTGTCTTCGAAAGTGCCTGGAAAGTGCAATAATTAGTTGCAATCAATCGTTTGTTACATTCAAACTTTGGATAAAACGCGATTTTATCGGAATTATTGGAGTAATGTTATTTTAATATTACTTGAATAATTTCAATAACACACGAAGAACACTTCAACATTACTTGAAGTAATATTACTTCAATAAGAAGTAATGAAAAAAGCCAAATAGAACATTTCCAAGCTGGTTTAATAAAAATGCACTCACAATTTTAAATAATATAACAATCATTTAATTAAAATCGTAGATGCACACAAAAGCTACATAAAAATTTCAATATTTCTTATTTCAATGATATTATTACAATATTACTTCAATAATATTATTGAAATTATTGAAGTAATATTGAATAATTTGATTGAAATAATGCATATTGAAATTGTTATGTAGCTTTTGTGTACATCTACGATTTCATCAATTAAACGATTGTCATATTATTTAGAATTTACTTTTTTAGTTACTTCTTAATTAAATCTTAATTTCAATACCAATATTAAAGTAATATTATAATAATATCTTTGAAATAATACCTATTGAAATTGTTATGTAGCTTTCATGTACATCTACGATTGTATTAGTTAAATGATTATTATATTATTTAGAATTATTATTGCATATTTATTAAACGAGCTTGTAAATATTCCTTTTAGCTACATAAAATTAGAATCACGTACTTCCCTTTTCCATTTCTTTGTATTTGCATCTACAATTTGCATGCTTCAGTTAAATTAGCAATGCAACTTACTAAACAATCTTTTCCACTGTTTACAGATTCTAAAACAATTGCCAATCCAAGAAAGTTTGCAAAGATGTCTAAATTTTAAAAAAATGACACATGACCAAGAATTTTTTTTCTCACAGGATTTCAGAACTCAGAACATCAAAATCGATTTCCAGTGAACCGGATTTTTATTTTTGACACGGCCAAGCAAGGAAGTGTATTTTAGTCACGTGCGGCACGTATGTAAGCGAACAGAACGCGAAACGTTCCCTTTCGAACGTTTCTCTAGTTAAGAAACAAAATCTAACACCACAAAAGTTATCAAACAAGCAAGAAAGGAATATTAATAACTCTTTAATAACTTATGGATAATCTATACCTTTTCAGGTTTCCTCCGCTTTAGAGCAGAAGCTAGAAAGACACAACAATTGCATTCGAGCAATAGCTCAAAGTGCCCTAGACTATTTTAAACGCGGCGCTAGAGCGACAGAATTAAATCTCTCGAGTGTTCTTCGCCCCATTTCCGTTCAATTGTAAGAAATAAAACGCACAAAGCGGGCGAACGTGCCGTGTATTGTGACGAGAAACAGTGTCATCGTGAGAAGTGATGAAGAAGCTCCGCGATATGTCACAATGCTAGTTGAATTAAATTTAGCACAGGCTGCGTTCGAGCTTCACTTTTAATTGAAAAACTGAAAGAGTTTTAGCATTAAAAACATATTCATCAAGTTCGATAGGAATTTTTTAGGAAGTTTTCACAGTATGCTTTCTCTGAACGGTAACAAAGAAAAAGAATTGTAATATTAAATTTCGAGAAAATAAGAAAGAATCAAAATTATATTAGAAAGTATATAAGTTACATTACATTGAAAAGTAAGAATAATTCTTTATCGTAAAAGAATTAGTCTTACATTCAACTCTTTATAGGTATTGTTATAAATGCAATGATTAAATATTTGCAAAAGCAAGTCGTCCTAAAATATCATTGCATTTGCAGCATTCAAACCAACAATTTTTAATTAATTAAAATATGTCCGAAAGCAAGTCTTTCGAAAATATCATTACAATTGCACCATTCAATCCAACAATTTATGAGTTAAAATATTTCCAGATGCAAGACTTCCTAAAATATCATTGTAATTGCACCATTCAAAGCAACAATTTTTAATTACTTAAAATATATCCAAAAGCAAGTGTTCCTCAAATGTTATTACAATTGCACCATTCAAGCCAACAATTTTTAATTAATTAAAATATTTCCAAAAGCAAATCTTGCTAAAATGTTATTAAAATTTCACCATTTAAACCAACACTTTTTAAACAGATATGAATTTCTTTTTCATACAAATAGAAATTGTTGCGAAATTATTACAACGTATTGAACCGTTCAATTATGGACAAATATTTATTGGAGAACCGAAACCTGGCTAGAAAACAGAGCATGCTAATCAGTGATGCACAAAAGACGAAAGCAATCTTCCGGTTACCGTTTCGAAAGGTGTGACAATAAGCATGACTCATTAAAGGGAAGAAAGTGTTAAGGATGATTTACGCACAAACTACTGTCGGAACGCAAAACGCTGTTCAAATGCCATTTAGCTTTGTGCAGAACGTGAGTCATTGGGATCAGAGAACGAACAGCCCAGTTTAGGAAATTTTCAAGAGGAATGCTGTCTATGCGATGCGTTTAATTAATCCAATTAGGGACTATGAACGAGAAACGGGGAAATCGTGGCAGCGAAGAAACGACCCGCACTTTTCAGAGAATTGCATCGTTATAGTGGGTCTTTGTATCGGTTTGGGATCAATTTGCCCGCATCGGAAGATGAAAAGAGAATATCCAATAACGTGGACACGATTGATTTAAAGACACTAAGAGACACTAATATTAATACAAAAGGTTCCTTTTTGATAACAGATTTTCATAATTTTTGTGCAAATGTACTGCAACAATATAATGTAATTGCAATGCAATATAATATAAATAAACTATAATTCTATAGGTTGCAATATAGTAACAGCTTTTTTATTGCAATATAAATTAGTATCGCAAAATGGTTAATTATTCTCTTTAATTGCGAAGTAATAGAACTACAAATTAGTGTAATATTAAAAATTGTTAGACACGGAACAAAGATAACTGATAGAATATATTAAAATCTACCTGTTATTAACATATCTATCATTAGAAATGAAATTTAACTTTTCCAAACAACATGAAGCAGAACAAATTCCATTTGAAGCAAACCCAACGTCTCAGAACGTAAAACAACGCAGATATCAGCAGCACAACAGCCTATTAATAAACTATCGATCCCAGGGTAAAATTGTTACGCACAGCAGCCGAGAAGAAAACGAGGAAGATGAAATAAAAATTCATTTCCATACGAATCCAATATCACCAGCCACAAAAAAAAACCTTATTCAAAACGAAAAGCTATTCCATCTTAGGAAAAGTAATACATCCTTTCGAGATGGGTGTTTGACGGAGTTGGATTTGGTTCTCGTCTTGTGATCATTGTCGTTAATTTACCTTTGGACTAGAGAAAAGATGGGTGGATAAGCGACTGGATGTTTTAAATTACAAGAGATACACAAAATTTACATGTAAAAATCATTGCAAAATATCTGGAATTCATAATAACAAAATTGTCCAATTATCCATCCTCAACCAATTGTTACGTACAGCAACCGGGAAAAAAAATAAGATGGAATAAAAATTCATTTCCATACGGAAGCCATTATCACCAAGCACAAAAAAAAATCCTATTTCAAAATGGAAAACTATTCCACCTGAACCCAAATAATAAATCCTTGCGCAAAACATTCCACTTCAATTGCTCAATTACCAACAAATCGTATCACGCCGATTCTCTCTTCACGTATTAACATCCTTAATTCGATCCATTATAAAATTGCATTGCTCATCATCGATGCTCAATGATTTGTAAAAAGGTCGAACGAGATCACCTTTCGTGCAGGACGCCGATAGTCGCAGACTAGATCCGAGCGTCTCGACGCCGCGGAAGATCCTCGATAGCCATCCTCATCCTCGTCGACGACGACCCTTCGTTCCTTCTCCAAAGCGTCAGCCAAGTCCCTGTTGTTATCCATGATCAGTCTCAGTCGATTCTTCTCCGTTTTCACGGTTTTCGGGTTCTGCGTCACCGCCCGGGGCAGCGGGATCATCGAGCTTCCTCGAGTTCTCGCCTCAAGGTCGGCCGCCTTCGACGGGGACGCCTCACCGTCTGCCAACGTGCTTCGATAAGTCTTTTTCAAATCTCCCTCTCTGTTCTCGCCCGGCATTATTTTGCTGTTTCTTGAAATATGCTCGGCGTGTTTAAACGGTAATGAAGGAGGGGGGGATGATAACGCGGAGTTACGACACGCGTCGCGACGCCCGGCGTGTCCCTGGTTCAACGTCGACGCGCACCATCTACGAAGTGTCCGCTCTCCTCCGGGTCTCGAGGTTCCCTCGTCCACCGAGGGGCAGCTTCATCGTGCTCCATCGGGCGTCGAGTGCGTCGGGACGCATGCGTCGAAGCAAAGATTTTCAAAATGTCCCTCTGGCATTTCAGCACCCCATCCAGACTACGCCTGGAGACTTGCAATTCTTCCACCACGGCTTTTTTCTTAATTATTTCCTCGGTTGCTCTTCAAGATGTGTGTGTGTGTGTGTGTGTGTGTGTGTGTGTGTGTGTGTGTGTGTGTGTGTGTGTGTGTGTGTGTGTGTGTGTGTGTGTGTGTTAGACTTTTTTTTTATACACTTGTTGCTCGCAATTGTTCCGTCTTCAGAAGAGACACTCTTGTTCACTGTTTAATTGGTACACGATGACCTTTCGAGAATTTCTAGAACGCGTTGCGGTCGATCGAGGAGAACTGATTCGCTTTCGGAATACCAAGCTGCGTTGAAGAAGCTTTGATAGAGTCTGATTTCATGATACAATTTGCGGAACGCGGTTGGTTATCAATGGAGATTATTCTGTGTCATCCGTTCTCGGTATTGAAAACAGGCATTTTTTTAATTGAGTTTTTAGACAGAGAGTTAATAATTTGCTTTTCAATTCGAAAATTTAATAATCGTTTTTTCATCAGTCATTTAATAATTCTATATTCAATCGGATATTTAATGATTGTGTTTTTAATCAAGATTTAATAACCGTTTTTCAATCGCACATTTAGTAATTGTATTTTTAATCAGGACTTAATAATCGTTTCTTAATCAGACATTTAATAATTGCATATTTAATCAGGATTTAATAATCGTTTTTTAAGCAACCATTTAATAATTGTATTTTCAATCAGAAATTTAATAATCCTCTTTTAAATCACAAGTTTGATAATTGTCTTTATAACCAGAAATTTAATAATCTTCCCTTTCCAATGGACAGGCTTGCGCGAACTGTCTTTTATATACAATAAATTATATGCAATTTAAAACAGTGAGAGCTTATGTAATTGATGCAGGAACATGTTTCTCGACTATACTTAATTCCCTTAATCTCAATAATCGTTAATTTTATAATAAAACTCGCCTTTCAACGCGGTGAGTTTTCCTCGTGACACAGTCGAGATCCTTTGGCACTACGAGTTCCATTTATAGTTGCACGATGGCTGCACGCTCGCTGCCCACGTTTTGCCATTCGTTTCTCGAATCAGGCGGACGCGCCTTTCGCGATCAGAGAGATAAGAAAGGGGAATCTATCTGATATCCTCGGAAGAAGAATCCCAAATCAATCGCTTTACATTCAATCCTTAATCATTTCAATTACCAATCTTGATTAGTCCAATCATCTAGAATTGCCGGTAAAGTCATCCAAAAATAGTAGCAACATTAATTTTAATCAAGCGTCCACTGTCTCTCTCGATTAATCTCTTGCAATTCAACCTTGCATTTCAAAAAGATAATCCAGGGAAATTTTCAAATCGAACCAGACGTCCTATCCCTTTGAATCCCCCGCTTCTTTCAAGCTATTTCACAGCAAATTCATCGACTTCTATAAAACTCATTAAAAGCTCCCGGCTCCCCTTTCAATTACCAAGATTTTGAACCCGACTCGAGTCTCCCATCGATACACACGGAACCGTGGAGAACACAATCGCGGCTCGCCCGAACGTCCCGATCGATTCGTTATTTTCCTCGGTCGAGCAGAGCTGTGAGAGCCCTATAGGCTCTAAGGGCTGGCTCAAAGAGTCGCTTCCACGCAGCGAATCGAACTAACGAGATCGATCACAGTCACATAACACTATGCCCCGTTCCCAGCGTGGAAAATTCGCGTCCACGAGGGATGATCCCGTGTTCACTGATGTTTTAAGGACCCAGGGGACCTGCACGGAGCGATAGTCCTCTCCGCGATCCGATCACTTTGCCTCACGCACGGGGAAACGCTCTTGCTCCATGCACTTGCTCTTCTATCCTTTATTCGCTAGGGTTTTCTCGCTGTCATCGAAGCGGCGAGGACCGAGGAGGAGCCGAGCGTCGAGGGAGAGACTATCTGTTAACGAGCGGGCCACGGTGCAGCCGGAAGGTCGCCAGATAACGAGACTCCGGCAGCCACGGGGAGCGCGAAGAGCTCGACAGGACCACGTAGCGTTGGTAGCTGAAATAAACTGGCGTAGGGGATCTGAGAACAGCTGGGCTCGGCCTGCTGCCGCTGGCTGCTGTACGCCATCATCACTGACTCACTCGATCCGCTCTCTCTCTCTCTCTCTCTCTCTCTCTCTCTCTCTCTCTCTCTCTCTCTCTCTCTCTCTCTCTCTCTCTCTCTCTCTCTCTCTCTCTCTCTCTCTCTCTCTCTCTCTCTCTCTCCCCTCCTCAGCCGGTTCCTGTTGGAACGTTTCTCCCTTACTCCTCGGACCAACGCGTCTTTCTCCATCTCTCGTTTCATCCTGTTTTCTCTCTATCCCCCCACTCACACTCGTACGTAGATGCAGTTCTTCCCTTTCTCTTGCTTTCGGGCAAAATCGCGTTCTCTCCTCCTAGTCTTAAGTCATTGATCTACCGATCGTTTGATCCTTCCCCGTTGGGCATTTAATGATTGCGCCTTTTTGGGCTTTCTCTTTCCTTTTGGTGCGATACATCCGCACGCACTCTTGGAACTGGTCTGGTTCTTTCTCAGTTTTTTGGGTGGTTAAGATTTATGGATGAGTAATATTAATTTACATGGATTGTTTAAAACGGAAATTTATTATACGTCACGCGACATCTCATTGTATTGACCTTCCCTTGTAAAACTCGTACCCCTCTTTATCCAGGTAAAACCAGTCACTCTCTCCCTCCAGTTGCACCGTTCAAAGCAATTAAAGGATTACTCACTCCCTAATAAGCGTACCTTACTGTACAAACCAAATAATCAGGAAAAACATTACTGTAATAGGATCTACAGTTTTGCTCTCAGTAATCGTTCCCTCTTTCACTATCAATATTATCCTAATTCTCAAAATTATTGTACGATAATAGATGATGATGATGATGATGATAATGATAATAATAATAATAATATAATCTATGAATCATTTTCTCGCATTAATTTATCTACAAAACAATTGCCATTTTCTATCTAGTTAATAGAAAGAATACTATTTTTTTTTTACGTCGCTTACTTAAAACATTTCAACATTTCATTGTCTTTTGCCCTCCCCTGTAAAGTTCATGCCCTTCTTATCCAGGTAAAACTAAACTCCCTCTTCCTCCAATTACACCATTCAAAGCAATTAAAGGATTACTCACTTCCTAATAAGTGTACTTGTGATCATTACTGCACAAACTGAAGAATCAGGGCAAACAGCAATATTATCAATAGACTGCGGATTTTTATGTACATTCATATTTTTCAGAACATAGTAAAAACAGTGCAACTTCAGTAGAAAATTGTTTCATCTATTAGGTATTTTAAAAAGCACTATGATTTTGATATTTCGTATATGTTTTCATATTACGTGCATTTTGTACAATCATACGTCATCAAATTTCCTGTAAATGCATAAAAATCCGGAGTCTAATCATCAATATTATCCCAGTTGTCAAAATTATTGTAGGGCAATAATAATAAGTTGAATAGTTTTCTTACATTAAATTATCTACAGAACAATTTCTATTTTCTATTTTGTTCATAAAAGGAATATTAACTTTTGTACGTGGCTTGTTTAAAACATTTCAACATTTCATTGTCTTTTGCCCTCCCCTTGTAAAGTTCACGCCTCCTTTATCCGGGTAAAACTATTCTACCTCCTCCTCCAGCTGCATCACTCAAAGCAATTAAAGGATTGCTCACTCCCTAATAACCGTACCTTACTGTACAAACTAAATAATCAGGGAAAACATTACTGTAATAAAATCTATAGTATTGCTTTCAGTAATCGTTCTCTCATTCACCATCAATATTATCTCAATTCCTAAAGCAATTGTAGAATAATAATAACAGGATTTATGAATAATTTTCTTAGATTAACTTTCCGGCAGAATAATTTCCATTTTCTGTTTAATTAATAGAATGTTCGGAGCTCCATTTATTTTACCTACAAGCTCCTATTTATTTCCCTAGAACTCGTCCACATACTTTCCCCTTTTATTAATTTGTAAACGCACCCATGATTATCTGGTCTATAAATGAACCTAAATTATTTTACTTTTAATTACACATGTAAATCGTCAGTTTCAAATGAAATCCATCTCTTCCTTCTCTCACTTTTTGCTTACAAACTCTTTTCCCCTCTCCCTGCACCATTTACAAAACAACATACATACGCACACAATCTCATTCTCGTATAGTCATCATTTATATTTCTTCCCTCCAGCTGTCTCATCCTCCTTTCCCACTGCGCCTATTTCTCACCGTTTCTTCCATTTTTATTTTAATGGTTTGTTCTATTTAAAGTTACTGGATGCTCTATCTGCCGTATCTAATCAGAGCCCCCCTTTCGTCTCTTCGTTAGAGTACAGCTCTCAAACGCTTACTTGATCGGAATACGGATTGGAGGTAGTGCTGTATCGATCAGAAGGCAAAGTGTATCTAGACATCACGTCGCAGCTGTTTTTTTAATGCTGTTCGTTATCGCTGCACTTGTCCAGCTACCGAACGCTTCGCAATGCACTGCTTCCTTTTTAGATAACGCGCGAGCGAATTTTATTTACGGGTCTAAGCGATTTTATCCCTATCGCAGCATTTACTGCGATATATTTTTCAAGCGCGCCGATACTTGAAAGTTTAAAAGCGATGATACGCAAAAAAATTATAAAAGGGTGATAGAAGAATTCGTGGTAGGTACTTTTCCTATTTATCACGTTGGTGTCACGTTGCTGACACGTTAGGTGAGGAATATTAGTTGAAATGAACATTAGTTGCGATAAATAATAATTGTAAGATAAGAATTCCTTCGACCGTTATTTGAAGATAATTTCAATATTTAAATTAATTTCCGCCGAAAAAATTTATAATAAATAATTTCACCCCCCCCCTCTCTCTCTCTCTCTGGCTCTCCCACTCTCTTTAAATTAATAAACATCCTCAAAAACTCTTTGTTAACAAAGAAGAAAATAAATACAAAATACCATCGATCAAAACGAATTTCGCTAAATTACCACAGAGGAATTGGCAATTCCCCTACAACTCAGCGTTTTCGACTTCCCATGGAAGGAAGCGAGGGAAAAAAGATCGAAGCTCGACTGACTCCCCATGGCTTGATATGCTTGAGCCATTTCGTACGACAGAAGAAACTCTGATCAATAATATCACCCCCAAAGAGAGGCGGCAGCCCCTCTGCAACGACTCCCCCTCCCCCACCCCCTTGACGACGAGCGCATGCTCCGGCAGAATTAAACAGCAACCCCCTACTTGCGAATCCACCGTGCAACCCTCCACCCCTATTTCTCACGTGCTGCAGGATGAAAAATAAATATGCGGAAGCGCGTACCGGGGGCGCAAAGGAACGACGCGTTTGAACCCCGGCTGGCCTTCATTGATGCTAACGAGCTGACCTTGATCGTGAATATATTTCTCGCTGAAGGAAACTCTGATGCGATTGGACGATTTTTAATAATTATTGGGAATTATGCAGCGATTTTCTGTTGACGATTGCATTTGTATAGAATTTATTCTTTCAATTAATGCGCGTTAAAGTAACGTAAAAATGTGTTAAATGAATTAATTGGTATGATATTTGCTCAATGCTGTAATTCACGAGATTTCTTCATTTTTTCCTCAAAAACAATACTTCATTTTTTATTGAAGGTAGTTTAAGCAACAAAGTTATTGAATGTAATTTGCAGCAATTTGAATTTGATCCTTTTACGATTTGTTCTTAACATAGTATTAAACGACTTCATATACTTTGGGTAATATTGTTTAATCCTATAATTCACGAGGATTCTTCCCTTTTACTCAAAAACAATACTTCTTCATTTTTTATTAAAGGTAATTTAAAATAATTGATAATAAACGTGTTTCATTGATTAAATTTTAATAATAAAATCGAAAGAAAATTTGCAATGCTGTGTCATGAAAAATCTGTGTAAGATAAGTTTCTCGTAAATTCGATAAAAGATTGTATCATCAATGATATTCGACTATCAAATTTTGGTATAATATTCCTTTTTCCAGTTTACGTCGTTTATTATTCTTCTACAGTTGAATCACGTATGACGTAATATTAATACAGCAATGATGGCCTGGTTTGCAAATAGAATAAAGGTAATCGCAACTAACAATGGTAGCAGATTTAAAGTTTGCACGAAATGAATAATTGCTTGCTCTGAATAAGATAAATAGAGGCAAGCGTAATCTGGAAGTCACGCGAGCTTCTCTTGGCTGCCATTGTTATCACTTTTGTCTGCTATCACCAAGAAGACGATTTATCGGTCAATGACTTAACACATCTGACATTTAAAAAGAATATTTTAAAAACAGCAACCTCTTAACGGTAAATAAATAATTAAACATTATAAGTGTTAATTTACATTACATTTATATTCAACATTTATGCCGCATGTGCAAATTTCTTTAGATTTGTTCGTTTTTAAATTCATCTTTTAACATGTTAACCCATCAGAAAATTTTTCTGTGGAAATCTTCTTTCCAGGAGCATAATAAAATCAATTGCAGAACGGTTAAGATTTGCTACTATCGACGGCGTATCGATTTTAAGTTAACGCAGAATATGGCTCGTGAAGGATGGCAAGTTTGAAATTACAGTGTGACAGTTTAGCGCGGATGCCGCATATTACCTTGTCCGCCACTTCAGCGTATCATCGTCATTAATGCGCCTCACGACATACGCGTTAGCGTAAGTACATTAGCGCGGTAGCGGCGAGAGAATCCTCAGTAGAAATTATAAAATAATCAAGCAAAAAAAAAAGAGAAAAAAACGATGCGAAAATAGTCGACGCAAGTACCTTAATTTAAAACCTTCTTTTCCAGAAGCAATTTGTTGAAAAATTATAAGTATTGGATTTACTACTATCATTATAAATTGCATTTATTATTTTTCTACACACATTTTTAGTCCAACCTTCATATTTGTCTCTGCAGAAAATAATTTGCTAAAAAGAATGGAAGATTGGAAAATCTTTTTCAATTCGTTTCAAGAAGCTATTTGTTGAAAAATTATATATTGCATCTGCTACTATTATTATAAGTTGCATTTATTATTTTTCTACGCATTTTTAGTCTATCCTTCACTTTTGTCTCTGCAGAAAATAATTTGCTAAAAAGAATGGAAGATTGGAAAATCTTTTTCAATTCGTTTCAAGAAGCTATTTGTTGAAAAAGTATAAATTGCACTTACTACTATTATTATAAATTGCATTTACTTCTTTTCTGCACACATTTTAAGTCTACCCTTCATTTCGTTGCCTGCAGAAAATAATTTACTAAAAAGAATGGAAGATTGGACAATCTTTTTCAATTCGTTTCAAGAAGCTATTTGTTGAAAAATGATAAATTGCATTTACACAGATTTTTAGTCCACCCTTAATTTCCTTCCCTGGAGAAAATAACTTACTAAAAAGAACGGAATATTGAAAAATCTTTTTGAAATTTAAACATGCAGAGAAGAATTCAATGAAGGAGTAAAGGTTTTTGGGTTCCAGGGTGCATTTCTATTTTTAAAGATATGGGACTTTCTGTATCTCGTTAGCCATTCCGTATGTGAAATGTCTATTTGCTCGGTAAACCATTTTTCGTGCGGACTCGTTCTGATCAAAAGGAAATATTGAACCAGCTTACCTGCAGCGTTACTGGGCGATGGCCTCGGCTCCTCCAAGCCAAGAGCCGACTGGTCAATTCCCCTGCTCGTACTCCCTCCGTGGAATCCAAGTTCTGACAGAAGCGTTGACGAAATCTATAATTGCTGTGAATTAAAGGAAATATCGAAATTTAAATAGCATTCAATTAAAAATGTCAATTAAAAATTTGATAATGTTGCTGGACTTGGATTGCTTCGCGCTTTCGCATTAAAAATTGTAACGAAAAGTTATCGTGATTCGAGACACTGATTCATTTAACTATATCGTTTATTTTCAATTTTATTCAATATCTTAAATGCTCTAAGAAATCAATTTCATTTATCAATATTTAATAATTCTATTTAACAAAACGTACAATACCAATAGGTTAATTACCTTAAACAACATAAGCTTAACATTATAAAAAGCAGTAATAAAGCAACAATAAAGAGTTCCTTTAGCATTGAAATTGAAATTGAAACACTTGCAATTAATCGATAAAATTTCAATGATAGCGTAACCGCAGCATATGAATGAATGATCGCGTAAGAGATTAAGATAAATTCGTCGAGCTTCCGTACACGCATTCCTTCAATATTTGCCAGTGATAATAATCAACGAAATGGCACGACGCGACGAAGTGATCGCGGTAATTGCACGCGTTTAAAGACACGCCCGTGATAGGGAAGAATGCAACGTTGAAGTGCAAGCGAAAGTACATCTTCAAAGGCGTCGTTTAAATGCTGTACTCACTTGTACTCATCCAACGGCTTCTGGCCGGTCTCGCTTTTCCTGTTCCTCTCGTGCTGCGATGCGACGATGCCCGTTAGGTGTCTTCCTGCAACGGGAAATTTTGCGCCAAGTCAGAATTGAAATTTCCCATTTCTATTAGTCGATGCTGGATTTATTTTCCTTTCTAAATTTAATTAATTGAATTTCTAAATTTTTAAGCTAATAAAAAATGTTGTGTAATCTCCACTTTCCCTAACAATTCAAGAAAGGAACACTCAGTTTTATCGCCATGAAAAACATTCGGCCTCCCTACGTAATTTTCCCAAATTCGAAATTTCCAGATTATATCACGAAATGAAGAAATTGTATCGCACAAAGTCACATTGAATTTTACCGAAATCTTTCTCTATGTCCAAATAGCCCACAATCTGTTTTTGTGCGTCTTAAATTCACAATTATATAATAATTAATGAAATAGAAAAACGAGAAGATAATGATTCCTCCAATTGTCCACCATTTTTCAACGTAATGTTCCTTTTTCCGTGCCTCTTTTTTCACCCATCATCTGGCCGCTCAAAATAACAAACTCCATGCCCGCGGAAAAAAGTAAACCATCAGAAGACGGTGAACAGAAAAGCACAGGAGGACGTGACGCAAGAGTGATGAGAGAGCTGAAAAACGAGGCTGCAGCTCTCCCGCGGGTATTTTTCAATTTTGCTTGGGAACTTCAGATGCATGGACGCGTGTGTAAAAAATTGTATACAGTACACAACTTGTCGTCGCGAAAAATAATTTGTGTTCAAGAAGAAACTTTTCTATATTACACCAACAAAGATATTTAAAGAGAAAAGTGTATGTGGAATGTTGTACAATATCTGTTGTTAATGTCGAAATGCAGTATGTAGCAAAGTTTAGTTTGCAAAAATTTATACACGTTTGTACACGTTTGCACACGTTTCTCGTAAAAGAATACCTGAATATCTAAGAACGTATTTAACTAGTTTGACAATGGTGTCCGAAAAAAAAGTGGTAGCCCGTATTTGGACCAATTCCTTTATCAATTAATAAGAGACGAGGAATAGAAATGGCAGACATGTTAGAGAATAAATTCCCTTTTCTATCTCCACAATAGTTTCAGTTAGTCTCGTCGCCCTTGGCACTCGCCAATTAATTCGCGATAATAAAAACTCAGCTCAATTGAAGTATGTAGCAGAATTTCGTTTGCACACATTTGTAAACGTTTGTACACATTTGCACAAGTTTGTGCACGTTTGACTACGTTTTTAGCAAAGTGTTTTTGAATATCTAAGAACACAGATATACATACAGGGCGTTCTGCTACTGCATGCCAATATTTTAAGGAGCGATTGCTGAGACAATTTTGAACAACTTTTTCCTTTGCTAAAACGGTGGTTAAAGCTTCGTTTTTGAATGATTAACGAAAACTGCTGACCAATCAGAGCGCGTGTAGAGTGCGCGCTCAGCCGAGAAAAGATGGTGATACGCTCAACTGCAGCCTTGAACGCCTTCTCGGCTAAGCGCGCGCTCTACACGCGCTGTGATTGGTCAGCGTTTTTCGTTAATTATTCAGAAACAAAACTTTAATTATCGTTTTGGCAAAAGAAAAAGTTGTTCAGAATTGTCTCACCAAACGCTCCTTAAAATATCATGCAGTAGCCGAACACCCTGTATACCAGGTGGACCAGCTGAATGATTCAAGAAGAAATTTTTATATATTACACCAACAAAGATATTTAAAAAATATACATATGTGAAATGTTATACAATATTTCTTGTTACTGTTGAAACGCAATGTGTAACAGAATTTCGTTTGCACACATTTGTACACGTTTGCACAAGTTTGCACAAGTTTGTCCACGTTTGCGCACGCTTTTACACGTTTTTCGTAAAGTGTTCCTGAATATCTAAGAACGTATTCAATTAGTTTAACAGTAGTGTCCGAAATAAAAGTGGTAGCCCATATTTAGACCACTTTCTCTACTTCATCCTTCTTCTCGTGGTTCGAAATGACGATTTAAAGCTCTGAGCGTTAAAGGGTTAATAATTCATAAAAATTTACTTCACCCACAATAATACATATCCAACTGCCCGCATAAATCACAAAAGACTCACTCAGATAATCCATCAACGATGATATAATCATGTCCAAAGCGTGCAGCGCATGCGAATAAAAAAGTGGTTTCCCCAGCGGATCTTCCTGCTCTCACATTCTCACTATCGGTGTTCACCTAAGAAAACGCGATATGTAACCTCGTGCGGCGAGTTTTCCAGATAGCAGCCGGTTATCTTAATCGTGTCGCTTGAAACGGATTTACGCGACGCGGATCGTGGAACGATGCTGAATTTATGCCCGATCAGACGTAGTACACCGAAAAATTATTATTCGCGACCACTTGATCAACGTACTCGAAACCGGAATTCTCTTTCTAATTTTGGGACATTTATGGCGACATCGTGTGAATCGCAACTGTTTCGCGTATACATATATACTATGCACAAACGCGTTATAATGATTGCAGATGATACGTAATTATGATTACTTGAAGTTTGTTACGCGAAAGTGGAGAAATAATGGCGTTGCGAAAAACTGGTTCACAGTGAACTTAAATGTAATGTGTAAATGTAAATTATTGTAATTACCTTTCATTGTAATACTTTGATAATATTATAATAGAAAGTTTCAGATGGATAAAAATGTTTAATTTTTTCGATCAATACTTTATAACTGATCATTTATACGTAAATAAATCAAATAAATCACACTGCAGACGTTATTATTATACGAAAAACGGAGTGGACTCTGAATAAGTGACGGTGTTCCGATCTACACGTAAGTAACGGAAAGTTATCCCCACCACTCGCTTTTTCTTTGGTCGTCGGAAGGATAACAAATGTCGGAAGCTTGGCCCCGGCTCGTAGATTCTATCAATCAAATTTCGCTCTTTCTGCACGATAAGTGACAATCTCGGAGTCTCGATTTACCGTCATAGAGAATCTACTGCAATCTATTTTTCGTATAATAAAACAGTAGATTCTCTATAAGTGACGGTAAATCAGGACCCCGAGTCCGTCACTTATCGTGTAGAAGGAGCGAGATTTGATTGATAGAACTTACGAACCGAGGCCAAGCTTCCAATCATTAATTATTCGGTTATCAAATCAACAATTTCAATTTCAATGCAGCTAAAAATAATTAATCAAAAAAGACTTCTACATACATAATAATATGTATATCTCTCTGAGGTCCACTTTTAATAGCTCGACGTTTCATCACTCTGTGCGCGACATTTCTATTTGATTCTGCGTACGTACTGTGCCTAGGAACAGGTGGAAATCGAGCTCGGCAAGAGAAACAGGAACGCTAAAAGACATTCAGCTCGCCTCGTGTGCCATATAGCTTTTACTCTTGCGTCAGCGACAGATCCGGTGAACGCGGTTTTTTCTCTCATGTGTGTCTCGTATGCTCATTCGCAAAGAACAAGTACTTTGGCATCATGTGTCATTCGTCCAACTGTTTTGCCTCTCCTGGACACACATAGGCGACACTCGCCAGACATAGAGCTGCCCCGGGATCTGCGAGCCGTTCCTCCGCTTTCGTTTCACGTTGATAATAGGAAAGAACTATGTAAACGATTTTTTTTTTTCGTCAGAGTGGACGCGGAAATAGAAACGACCTGGCTCTTTTACCCGAATGGATGCGATCTGCTGCGTTTGAATAATGTACGAGTATTTGATAGATTGGTGCGTAGTCCAAGGAAATTGGAGAAAAATGTGCCTGATGTGTGGAACAATTCTGAACAAGCAGAATTTTTACATGGGCCATCATTTCGTCGTTTTATATAATATAACAAACGTTTCCATGAATGTGACTGTTGTTAACAAAAATTACAAAGGGTCAAAGTAAAAAAAAAAAACAGTTTTTGGCAAATATCTCGTTATCTATTAATTCTACGACAAAAATGCATATTATGAAATTTATAAGACAGGAAATTTGCTACAAAAAAGGTTTTACGAGCTTTTTCCGTAGGAGTAATTGTTAACGAGATAATATCATCCGATTCTGCTCAGTGCGCCCTTTCTCTGAGGTGCTATGGTATACATGAACGTTGTAAACCATCATACATTGAAAGGATTACTCCTACGAGAAAAGCTCATAGAACCTTTTCTGTGGAGAATTTCCTGGGCTATAAATCTCATAATAACTATTTTTGTCGTGGAACTAATAGATAAAAAGATATTCGCGGAAAACTATTTCCTTTTTACGTTAACTCTGTAAATTGTTTAGCACTGGTCACATTGTTTATGTCTTTTGATATACTACTTAAAACGACGAAACAAAGGTTCAATTTCCCTGAACTGACATAAGATTAGAATATTAAAATTGCAGTGTTATATCGAAAGTGTATTAATGCAGACAAAAATGTTAAAATTGAATTGTTTTAGTTTCCTTTAAATTAAAATGTTGAAACGACCTGATTCATTGTGGAGGGAAATCCTTCTTTTTCTAAGTTGCACTGGAACCTAACGGTGCAACGTTAACTCTTATCGCGGGTTCAGTGCTCTTGCGGTAACAACGCGACTCACTTTACAAAACAGTGAAAAAGGATTGACATTGTAAAAATGAATGTTTCTCGTGTTAGACAAAGAGCACCAATGGAATTGTTATTGTACACCAAATACTCTCTAAAGTATTATAAATTAAATTACTGCTCGCAAGATGTATTAACGAATGAATTGAAATAAGAAATGTTATATTATTAAGCATAGTGATACTGTATTATAAAAAAATTTATGGTGAAATCAAATTTATTTTTGCTCGGAACGTTTGTGAAGAATTATTATTTAAATGCATTATATAAAATTCTTCTAATGCAATTGTCTAAAAAATTATGAATACAAAGCATTGCAAAATACTTTCAAAATAAATTGAAATAAAAATGAAATTACATGCTGTTACATATTACATGTTCTATCGGTAAATTAATAAATCTCATAAAATGTGCAACAATTGAAGCTTCTCACCGTTTTCATAATTCTTTTGAGCAAGGGAGAAATTGTGGTTCACATCTGGAGGGTCTGCATTGTCGAACAAGTCGGAGGACAATTGTCTTTGCAAGCGAATAGTCTCGTGCGTCAGCTCACGAACTTGAATGAGCAGTTCCTGATAGTTCGATACCGGTAGCGTCATTGCTGTTCACTGTATCATTCGCTGCGCCCCTGCGCCGAGCATTAGGACGAATAGCCATTCGATTTTTATGCTGTAACAAAGGGAAACCATACTGATTAACGCATTATGTATAATAATAGTAATAATTCGTGAAGTAGTAATTAAAGCAATCATTCAACATCCATTTGAATAAAAATTAATTGTAATATAAAAATTCGTGTCTTTGCATAATATAATTATTATTATATGTATATCTTATATGTAAGATTATTTGTTACAAGAAATGTTTATTATAACATATACTTATAATAATAATAATTTGTGAAGCTGTCACTGGAGCATTCATTTAATATCCAGTTGAATAAAAATTAATTGCAATATAAAAATTCGTAACTTTGCATAATATTAGATTATTCGTTACTAAAAATCTCTATTATAACACATATTTATAATAATAATTCGTGAAGTGGTCACCGAAGCATTTATTTAACATCCATTTGAATAAAAATTAGGTTTAATCTAAATCTTCGTGCCCTTGCATAATATTATATTATTTATCACAATAAGTCTCAAGACCTAAATACCATACATTTGACAAGAAAGAGAGTTACCGTGGCTGATTACAATTGCCAGCGACTTCAAAGCACGAAAATCCGCGAGAAGCGATGCTCTACAGTCTGTGCTGAGGGCTCAATCTAGAGCTACTCAAACTCTATGTGGGGAACACCCACCCTTTCGGTATGAAAGGCTACGAATCGCGAGTCGTTGCAATTGCAAGACTCCGGTTCTGTTCCACGGACTACCTATGCATATGCATACGCCTGAGTGCTGCACTCGTTCGTGCTTGAAAAGAGCTTTTGTCCATGGGGACGGAACGCTGCGGCAACCCCTTTCCAACCTGACAGCACTTGCACGACACGCGAAAAAGCGTGCACACGCGAACGAAGGATAGGCCTACGGTTGCATTCGTTTCCACCTTGTTTCGTTTCTATTATAGATCATCCGAAACGTGGTTATACTGTGGTAAACAGCTGTCCAATCTGTATTTTTATTTGGAGCCTTTGTATTTGAAAGTTGTTTAAACGAAGTAGTTGTATTGGAAAATTTATTATTTCTCTATTTTGAGATTGAAGGAAGGTATACATACGTATATCTATGAATGTGCTGCAATACCTTGCGGAATAAAAAAATATAATAATTCTATCGTGAAAAAGAAGTAAGAATGAAGAAGCATACAACAAAACATTAAAATGTTTATTTAATTAATATAATGATTGAGTTCTCGTTCGAGTAATATTGTTTTAATTATACTAAACATTAATTAAATCCAAGTTTTAGAGAAACCTTTAATAATATGATTGTTTATAATTACAAATGGGCAAAGTAATAGAAAAACAGTTTTTCGTGAATATCTCGTTATCTATTAATTCTACGGCAAAAATAGGTGTTATGAGATTTATAGAACAGGAAATTCTCTACAAAAAGTGTTCTATAAGCTTTTTTCGAAGGAGTAATCTGTACCGAGATGATATCATCTGATTCTGCTCAGTGCCCCTTCTCTGAGGTGCTCTATGGAAAGCATGAACGTTGTAAACCGTTATACATTAAAATGGTTACTCCTACGAGAAAACCTCATAGAACACTTTTTGTAGAGAATTTCCCGAGCTATAAATTTCATAATACCTGTTTCTGCCGTAGAATTAATAGATAACGATATATTCGCGAAAGACTGTTTTTTTTTATTACTTTGACCCTTAAAATAACGACGAAACAGAGGTCCATATAAAAAATCAGCTTGCTGGCAATTATTTCCACTTTCCAGGACTAACATTGGAGGAGGCTACACATTCAGAGCAATGCAGCGAAGATTAGAATATTAATATTATATTGTTATATCGAAAGTGTACTAATATAAAATTTAAATTGAATTTTTTAAATTGAGGTTTATGTAATATTTATATGGAAGGCGTAATATTAATATTTATAGTTATTCCTCTATTTAAACATTCTTCTTCTTTGCAAATTTTACTGGTACAAGTAAAACTGCAGCTGAGCAATATTCTACGTGCATTAGCTACAGTGAAACCATTTCAGTGCATAGTAATGGAATCATGAGAACGTTCTTACATAATGGCACGCGATTACCAGTGATTTGCGTTATATATCGATGTGTTTGGCAAAGTATAAAAGGTAAGCGAAATATTTAAATTTACAAATAAGTGAGATGTACTTCATGCCTGTAAACAATAAAGTTCCACGAACGCTAGAGCTGACCGGGTCATGCGTGCAAAGTGTATGCAAGATCTACATAGCTAAAAACTATTTTACAGCCGCTTAATGCCAAAATTGCGGTCTAAAAATAATAGTACTGTCAGCGTTGCCCCGCTTTGCGAACGTTACGCGGAATTATTAATGCGGTCAACCTTGGTCTCGTGCTCTCTCAAGTAGGATATATTGCATTTGTTAATAACGCCGGAATAAACGACAGCAAAATATAAATAAATAAAATGGATAAAAAAACAATTAATCGTCTATACCCATGAGTGTGTATACCCACTTACACCTTAAGCATCTCGAAATTACATTTGTTACTGAACAAATTGGTATGAATTTTTTATTACAAAGGAGAAAAAGAAAAGTTTCATCAAATTAAACATGATGATGTGACAAAATTAAAAACACATACCTATGACATTTCTGAATAATGACTCTTGGAGATTGTATTCTTTATTAAATAAATTGGTAGGAAAAATTTTATAAGGGAAGAAAAAAAGCAAATATTGTATGATGGAATTACTTCGTTGTTTTTTTTTTGTATAAATTTAAAATACATTCGAATGCAAATATTTCTTTCTCTGAATGATACCTGAAATACCTCGTAGGAAAGGTTGCCTTATTCCTTTATTACTTTTCACATCTCCCATTTATTGGGGGATGTAAAAACCATTTTATTATCCCAGATTGACCATTTTATAATTCCATAATAAAATACTATGCAACCCGGGAAAGCATTGCTGTGGAGATATGTACTATAACAGATTTCCTATGATTTCCAAACCATAATAGAGACAATCCCTGCAGTAAAAGGCCCGACTTGCACGAGGTATATTTACCTGAATTTGTTAAATGAGGATTATTGTACACGAGGCTCACTATTTCTATTATAAAAGCAAGAAACTATGTGTATCCTTTACTTAATCGTTCGCCTTTCGTCTAATCGCGCGCGTGGTTCGGCATCCGTGAGAAAATGCAATCGAAAGCAGCATCGGTCCGTGAACTTATTATCAAGCCGATTAACATTTTATGGTCGCATTGTGTGGTTATTTAATTTTAACCCGCGTACCGTTACGTTTAATGTGTTAGAAGTCGGCCAGGTAGATTGGGAAAAGCATTTTCCACGAAACACAGCGTGGCCCTATTTTAAGAATATTATCGAGCAGGTATATATGCAATCTCTTCGTGTGTTCGGAATAGATTTGGGGATGACACGAATTTTCTTTTTGAAATGTACTTGGAAAATCTAGGTATCTGACGAAATTGTATTGTATAATTGAAATTTAATTACAATTTTATTTAGAAGAACGGAATTTTGTGATAGGTGATTGAAGAATACGATAATGATTAATTTATTTACTTTTGTAGGAGCAATGGAACTTTTATAGGAATATTAATTACGCTTTCACGAAGCTAATACTCTTTAACGTGCAAGTGTTTACGTACAAACAGTTTAAGGGATGATTCCTGAGGCTATTCTGAACAACTTTTTCCTTTGTCAAAATGTTGGTTAAGGCTTCGTTCTTGAATTATTAGCGAAAAACACTGACCAATCAGTACGCGCGTAGAGCGCGCCCTCGACGGAGGCCTTGAACACTCTCGCGGCTGTACGCGCTCTACGCGTGCCCTGACTGCTCGATGTTTTTCGTTAATAATTCAAAAACCGAGCTTTAAACAGCATTTTGGCAAAGGAGAAAATTGTTCAGAATTGTCTCAGCAATCGCTCCTTAAAATATTTGCATAAGGCAGCGACACACCCTATATAAGGAGCTTTACAAGTAACTAGAGTATTCTGACCTACTTTAAGTTACGGATTAACTTGTTTTAATCTCGATGAGTTTAACTAATGCAAGTGGTGGGAATATAATACAATATTTATTTTACATATACATATTCATTTTTTACCCGTTTTTAATGCACTCAACGAGAGTTAAAGAATTAAAATTCATCATAAAAATCACAAATTGAAGATATTTTTATTGTTGCAAAATGTTTTAAGTTCACTGAACAAAATGTAACTTAATCTTTCTGACAAATGCTAAAGTTGTTACTGAATCATTATACACATCCTCCAGTAGACACTACGATATTAATTTAATTTACTAGAGAGAATTAAAAGGCCATAATCATTAATTCGCTCGGAAGAATTAACAAAGCCTAGTAAATATAACTAAGCACTTGGAGCTTAGAATCTTTCAATTTAAATAAAACACTTTTGTCTAATCAAATAGAGCCACTCAAATCTCCGAATTAATCCTCCGTCAGTCAAACGAAGATTAAAGCAAATCACTTGTTTATTCATTATCCAAAGATAATAATCCATCTTAATCTTTATTCGAAAACTGAATCGACAAATCCAATTACCTTCTTCAAATCGATATCGCTAGGACACCGGAAAATCCAAAACACCTCTAAATCCCACGAATTAATTCTCTCGCTCGATTCCGAAACGAAGAAGCAAGTTGTCTTTCACGCACAACGGTTGAGCAACACTGTTTATGTTACTTAACAAATGAAATAACGATGAAATGGGAACAAAAAAAAGAAATGCCAGATGGTAATGGTAGACACGAGGAGAACCTTCTTCGCCCGCTGTCCAACGAAAACTCATGGTGCACGTTCCGCGCGACGACCACGGCCGACCCTTTCTACCCCACTACCACGAGGGAAGTTAATCGCGGTGGAGAAACCCCTCGTTGCTGTCCCGCGTTTAGCTGGGGACTGTACGTAGCTTAGAACACGTGACGAACTCCCCTGAATCGTATAACATAGGAGATGTTATACGAAATTGAGAACCTATGGGGCACTGCGCAACTTAACTTTGTTAATAAATCTTCACGCCCCTGATGATGGTCTAACATTTCGCCAAGGGTTGCAAATGGGATATTGTAAAGGCAGTGAGAGGAAGTGGATGCAAAGAAAGGAAGAGGAAGAGGATGCAAAAAAGAAGTAGGTGGGAGAGGATGCAATGAAAGTAAAATGGACGCTGCTGCTTTAAATTAAAAAATAATGTGCAAAAGTAATCGAAGTCTTGAATAACAAACTTTTGTGTTTTTGCGCCAACTCTTGGAAGATTAAAGAGAATCGATTGAATGGACGAAAGGAAAGTAATTATATAAAAGGAAGAAAGACGTCGTACAAAAAATATGTATAATTAACTAGCTAAGGATAAAATTAAATCATTTTCCTACAATAAAAAAAATCCAACAGTGAAGTACACCTAGTACCGTGTAAGGCAAACTGATGATTGATAAACTGATCACGTTGAATATCAAAAACGAATCGTGTGAAAAAGATCGTGTAAAAGTTGGTTTGCAATAAAGTATACAAATTTTGTTAAAGTAACACAAACTGTATAAAATGTAATAAAAAAAAAATATAGAAATGCATTCACTGAAACATTTTGTTAATAAACATAGGAAGGTAATATGTTTAGAATAAACTGTGTTAAAAAGACTGTACAACTGTAAATTGTGTAAAAAATATACACCGTGTAAAAAGTACTTAGGTGTACTAACATAAAAGAAAGAACGATGTCCTATTAAAATATGAATCTAAGGACAAGATTTAAATATTTTTCTACAATAAAAAAAGAAAGGGTAATTGAGCGATAAGAAAAAATGAATGAATCGTGCTATATGTGTATTTTTATTTTCGAGATTGAATGGATTTCCCGCATCGAAGGAGAACAAATGCCATCACATTCTCCATTGGTTAATTATAGATACAAGGTTTGCGACAAAAACGGAAGATGCCTTGGCGAGAATGTCTACCGGTTTTCATGGAACACCATAAATGTAAAGAGGTCCATGTGCGACCCGCATTGCGCAGCCACGAATAAATGCCGCACGCGTTTATGAGGCATTTGTAAGCTCGTGCTGAATACGATCGTCTATTACACATTCCTCGTATAATTTGAACAAGAAATACCAAATGTTGATCTTGTAACTATACCTCATGCAAATGTTTTAAGGTGACGGTTGCTGAGACAATTTAGAACAATTTTTTCCTTTTTCAAAATGTTGGTTTGGGCTTCGTTTTTTAATTATTAACGAAAAACACTGACCAATCAGAGCACGCGTAAGGCGCGCGCTCTACTGCGCAAGAATGTTCAAGACCGCCGTCGAGGGCACGCTCTACGTCCGCTCCGATTGGTCAGTGTTTTTCGTTAATAATTCAAAAGCGAAGCTTCAACCGACATTTTGGCAAAGGAAAAAGTTGTTCAGCAATCGCCTCAGCAATCACTACTTAAAATATTTTCACGAGATGGCAATAACACCCTGTATAATAGAGGAACGTGGAGTAAAACCGAGTACTATTGTTTTTCTAAAATAAGAACTGCAATATGAGATGAGTTATAGAGCAGAGAATGTCGTAGGTTTTTATCCACAGAAGTTTAAGAATTTCGAGTTGAAAAATTTCTGTGTTATGTCAGTGAACGGACTTCCTTTTGCCACTTGAATTTAAAGAACCTATTATGATCATTACCGAGTTGTATTCCGCGGCCTTTGCGCAATATTTTGTCGTCCTAATCGACTTTTTATTGCACATTGAAGTGGAGATATTTAATGTTTAATCAATTACCTCGTTTGGTGCAAAACCGAGTATATGAAACTGGCATATGTGCTGAGGAGGGCAACGAGGCGTTTACTTGCAATTTTTCCTTAATAAATAAAGAAAACTAAACTTATGCGGAAGCTAAAATAAACTAATAAACTAAATCAGCTAAAACTGTTTATGAAACTGTTTTTGTATAATTAGAATAAGTTAAACTAAGTTAGCACAATTGAAAACAAGTTAGTATTTGTGAATGTGTGAATGTCATTTAAAGTAACTCTCCTTGCTAATTTTGAGACAGTAGAAGCAGATTTATTTTTGCCATTTAATTTTTTACTAGCAACAAAAATACATTAGGTGCCCGGGTTTGCTCTACATTCCCCTACTCAACAATCTATGCCTGAATTTTCATTCACAGTGTACCAAATAATTTCGGTAAATAGGACAATGTATGACGTCTTCGTTTAAATTTAAATTAATTAAAAAATGAAACAAGAACGTATGAAATAATAACAAGGGATTCGTTACATGTAAAAAATACGAAAGAGATTCTTTACATATAAAAGAATGCAAAAGGGGTTCTTTACATGTAAAAAATTCAGAAATATGTACTTGACGGAGAAATTGCCCTGCAGGATATGAAAGGGATAGAAAGGTAAAAAATTCTATACGAAAAACTCACCTTTACTAATCTTGGGCACGTCCTCCGAGATCCCGTATCGTTCTCATAATTTCCCTCTTGATACAGAAACAGGGGAGAGAGCCAGCACTCCTCGTATGCGTGCGTTCTCCTGCGTGCACAGGAAATAGAAACCCAATACCGTCACGGTAGCGTTGAACGAGAGAGCGACTTCAATGTTTCACCTTATTCTGCGAATTAAAACGAGCAAATATCATAAATGCGAATAAAAGGCTATAGCGTATAGTGTTTTCCAATAAATTTAGACAGATACCTTGATTTTTTTTATTCGAATATATTATGAGCACAAGAAAAGAATTAAAAAGATTATTATTGGTAAATTCGTATCAACAATTTCGTTTGGTGAAAAATGGCAAATAGGATATATTTTTATGATGTAAATTTATCATTTTAATTTTTCCCGCAAGAACACCTTTTGCATCTAAGAAATTGTCAACCAAGAATTATTTAAATGGATTGTATATTTGCAGTCCAAAATAATCCTGAAGCAAAATAACAAGACGCTTGGCAAAATTGCACTGCGCCGATTGATATGCATTATTAATAAGCTCATTATCATATTATTCAATGGCGTCAGTCGAAAGTATTAATTCACGCGTACGTATGATGGCGAAAAGTAATTACATACGTACAGCAGCAGTAATATTGGAGAGTATGCAGATTCATGAATCCATCCCGTCGCATTGTCTGCTTCATTATCGCCAGAACTTTAATTGCAACTTCAAACAAGCGGGGAGATGAGTTTTATTTATACCGTTACTCGACGTTAATAAACAATTCATTATACATTGGCCGCCTCGTTCGACAAACGCGAAATCAATTCATGACCCGAATGATCATACGCCACTCCTGTTATTACTTCATCCGCGGCTTGATTAGTGAATTCATTCGATCGGCAACGATGTCGAACGTATGCTATGCAATTTGGTGCTGATCAAAGACACCTCTCCTCCTCCGCTGATTTTACTCCCGAGGAAACGATGATAATGAAGTTGAATCACATATCGGAGATTGCGTGGATTGTTCGAGTGAATCGTGAAAATTATAGGGAAAAAATTGTGAATATTAAAGGAATCTCTGAAGAATTTATCGCTATTACTTTTTTCTATAGAGTTTAGTTTTTGACGATGGAAACGGTTGTAGAGGAAGATAATAAAACCCGCAATTTTTTAAACTCATTTACAAGTAATTCAATTCGCTATTTTCTAAAATAAAAATATCTTCTTCATTCCATACAATTCTATTCGAAATAATTTAATAAGAACTCGAAAGCACCATGTTAGGATCAGGCTTCGATTTTTTATCAATCAAACTGTTTCTATAAAAAGAATAATGAAATTACCAATTTTCTAATTTATTCATTCCGTAACACTTCCAGTATCTTCAAAAATAAAATGATCCCACTGGTCTCAATTATTGGGACCACCAGCTTTTTACTTTCTTCATTTCAATAGAGGGCCACGCTCCGGAAACTTGAAACTGACGGCAAATTCGTAGGAGAAACAACAGGAGGATAATGCGGAGGAATGAAGAAGGCATGAGCGAGCGTCTCGTTGCTCTCTGGCCCATAACTGAGACCAGTCTACGCTGCGAGAAGAAAACAGGTAGACACGTAAGCTGGACGTGCCTCTCGAAAGAAGATCTCAGGTACATAGCGCATACGTACTTTCCTACCGCGGTTGGATGAATGGGGAAGAAAAACTCCTGGATCTCATCGTGTGCAGTGTCTAATAATAACGCCGGGATAAGTGATGCTCTTGCTGTCCGGCGAACCAGCGTTTCGAGAATTGATAACAACCGTATTTAACTGTATGCATGGTGTGTCTGTATAATGGTATTGCGGTTGGAACTGCATTGAAGAGGCTTTCCTTTTATTTGCAAATTAAATACTGTTGCTAGCCTTTAGTAGTCATGGAGTTCTTTTTTTGGAAGAAACTCTGAGAAGGATTGGTGGATTTTAATTTAATTAATTCGGTGGGAATGTCATTTTTATGTTTTATTATTATCCCACCTTATCAAATCTTCAATTTGAACTACTATTTATATCCCATTCCTCCCACAAACAAAATATTCCCATTGTTATTAATACCAACAATTATCCCAAACAGAGCACATAATAATTACACCAAAGATGGAATAAATAATAATAACAACAGCTGTCTAAATACATAACGACGCCAAATAATACAAGATAACAGTTACTACAATGACCATGCGGTGCATGCTGCAATTAGAAACTGCATAGAAAAATGTTGTATACACATCATTCTACGCGCGCATCCCAGCGCGTTAAATTACTCTGGCCAGAATAAAAGGCAGAGCAACGGCAGCGGAGCGTTACAAACGGCACGTTTCTTCCAATCTACATTGGCGGATCGCCTGCTAATTATTAACCGCGAGATCCTCTCAATTATGCGCCAGGCCGTTGACCCGCGTCCATTCGCGGGTGTCGCGACGGCGAAAACTACAATAATTTATCGGACGTAGACCGACCGCGACGGTAAGATCGATCGATCCGTAATGTGTGTACATGCACGTAGAGAGCATTTCACGTCTCGCATGCGGGTATACGGACTCCGGATAGCCGGGCTGCACCGCTTTATGGCCGTCTTATGCCAAAATCCTATTCCAAGAATATATACAAGGGTGTCCGAGCCATTACCCCTGCGCCCCAGGCTTTTTCTCGTAAATAGTCGATTTGTGGGGAACAGATAGCACAGGGAAATATTTTAGTATTTTTGCTTATACACGATGTATGATAGATTGGTATGGGCAACAGCTTTGTTGAATATCGATTTTCTTTAGAGTGTCTCTTTTTTAGTAGAATCATGATAATATTGAATTTAATCCACTGGACAAAATGCACATGCGTATAAGTATACATTAATTATAACTGAACGTGTGTGTGTTTGTAATACGAATGAAAGTATATTAATAGTTGGCGTACGCTTTATTTACATTCATAAATTGTACATTTCTAAGCTCTTCTGAGATAAAATGTGATTTCCAGTTGCAATAAAACAATATTTAAAATAGTTATTTAAACACTGGTCAGGAAGAAATATACCCACAGTTCCCTAAATATAATGCCACATCAAAACATTTTATACAAAAAGGGCAGTGGTCTCTTGTCCAAGATGATATTCTCTTGTCGAAAGATGATATTCAAAATTTAAAAAACAGCAAAATACTCTGCCCTAAAAAAAAAGCATGGATACAGGTTTTCAATGAAAAAGAATTCAATATTATAGTTTCCAGCAATAGAATGAATTTAAATGGAAACAAAATCATACATATGGCTAAATTTCAGGACTAAAATTTGAAACTTATTTAAGAATGAACAGTGAAAAAGTTTTACGAGCCAGGAGAACGTTCCAGAATAATGTGTTATTGTAAAGTCAGGCAAGTTTGGCCTTTTCCATGCAAATGTACTTAGCCTTTTGTTTATACACCTATAAACACATTCAAGGCAGGCCATTCGCCAGGTAAAGCGCTTTTGTGTGTGACTGTCGCGGGCACAAGGATAATGCACGGATTTCGGAGGTCAAAAGCACATTAACCCATAAGCGCGGCTAATACCCCTTGCTCTCCGCTAACGCGGAAATTTGCGGATAAAAATTTTACCTATACCTAATCAGAGATTAATTTGAACTAAAAATCTGTAGTCTTTTAGAAATAAAGGTCTTGAAAATATTGTAAATTGTTGGGGAAATTTCCCAACACGCGTATGTAGAATAGTAATTTGACTATAGATAAGACGTACTATAAATGTTTACGATATTATACAGAAGCACGAGTAGATGAATACTCGAGAGTCATAGTTTTGCTAAAGTAAACAAAGTTTTAATAAATATTAATTTATACTTATCATAAGTGTTATAATTACTAAGTATTAGGCACCGTAAACCTATTAAATACGTATTAAGTACTATAATATATAATACTTAAGTACTTAAGTATTACATATTGAGTATTATATTAAGCATTATATATTATAGTACTTAATACGTATTTGATAGGCTTACGGTGCATGATACTTAGTAATTATAACACTTGCGATAAGTATTAATTAGTACTCATTATAACGTTGCTTACTTTAGCTTAACTGTATAACTCTCGAGTATTCAATTACTCGTGCTTAAGTACTTAAGTATTATATGCATGTTAAGTATTATATATGTATACGTAAGTACTATACACTGTACAGTACTTGTGATCCTCATTAAATGTACTTAGATATAAAAGTGCATATTTATATTCAAAGTTACTCACTTTATACTCCTTACACAGTAAGTTGGCCTGGAGAGTTCTCAAGTCACCGACCTACGGCACGGCAGACGATCTTCTGTCTTGAACACTTCGATGGAAAGTATTTTTCCTTTCGCGTACACGAGTTAATGGTTCTCGCGGACTACGATACACCGCGAAGACACGAATTCTTTACGTACGAATTTCTTCCGACCGCACGAAATGAAAAAATTCTACGACGAAAATAACAGCGACGAGACGCGCGAGAGTTGTGTGCAAGAGGAGATCTGCCTCGTACCGTTGCCGTTCGAAAACTCATGGTGCGAGCTTGACGTGATCGTGTGCTCGTTCCCCCCACTACGGCGGAGTTAATCGTGGTGGAGAAACCCCCTCGTGGTTATTCGTATTTCGAACCTGGCTCTTCGTGTATACGCATGTACTACGCATACACTGCCGTTCAAAAGTTGAGCACGCGTGTCCGCAGAATAATGACTATTAAAATGAAATTGTTAAACCAGAACAAAAAATGCAACAGGTCCAATTCTCTATCAATTATTATTTAAGATTAGCTATTATAAATGTGTTTCAATTTTAAGTTCGCTTTCCAGCGAATTTATTACCATCTTGCCATTTCACCACTGCACGCATTTCATTTATTACAAAAAAAAGGAGAGAACAGGATGAGATAGTTCTTCGTGTGTCTTAAGCTTTTGTTCGATACTTTATGTGTGCAGAGTATACATACAACAGTCTCAAACGAGACTTATCCATTAGATATTCAGGAACTGTATGCATGCAACGAAACAGAGCAGGATGAAAAACGCGAAATATGGTCGATACTAAAAATATCGATATAAATAGCCATTTACAGTAATGACACTAGTCGTCAGTTAGGTGCCAATCAGCAATCAGTTGGCAGCAACGGTTGCAATAGTCGAGTACCAACCGTTGGCATAGTCGACATCCGTTGCAAAAATCGCAGACAGATGGCAACCAACTGTACGCAGCGTGCGTTGATGCCAATACGGCGAACAACTAGTGGCCAACGGTTGGCAACTTTAGCCATTTAAATCAGGGGCATCAAGAAATTTCGATTAGCCGCTCGATTGCGCGAACAGTTGGCTGCCATCCGGCTGCGAATTTGGCGGCCGGTGTTGACTATGCAAAATGTTGCTCGACTTTGGCCGCTACAACGACTTCTCCGAACAGACTCGGCTATCAGGGGAGCCTTTTTCAATCTTGAATAATGTGCACGAAATGCGTACAACTTTCAGGAGAGTACCGTATAAAAATTAACTGCGACTAAAATTATATCGATTTTCTGCCGCGTGTATAATATCGCGTTAAATTTAGAAACTCTTCTTGCAGATATCGGTGAGGATCATTCAGGCACGCTACGCGAAGTTATCGAAAAATTCGCGACGGTTATTGCGGTGTCAGCAAGCAGACTAGATTGTATGATAAAACGTATATGTACAGCATTGCACAACGTATATTCACACATACGCGTATGCAGTTATAACGCAACTGTATCACTTATCTACATACATATATGGCTCGATTTACGCAATCTCAATTTTCATTCTTTCTGTCTGGTTGGAATCAAGCTATAAAGGTCCATTTATACATCACCGTGCCGTCTCCGGGCCGTGTCCGGGATTTTTTAGAGCGAAGTACTATTATAACTTAAGAACAAACTGTGCGATTTCTGTCGTGTTTGGAGTCATTTAATTGCAAAAATCTCAGGAGATCATTAAAATTAATTTCATGAAGATTAAACAAAAACCAAAAGACTTGTATGCAGAAAATTCTGCTTGAAACCTCTTGAATGCGACCTTTTCAAGAGGGTCTCTGTGCCTCGTCCGGGGCACGGCCACAGTTTCTAGCCTTCGATATTTGGCCGTGGCCTGGACGGGGCACGGAGACCCTCTTGAAAAGGTCGCATTCAAGAGGTTTCAAGCAGAATTTTCTGCATACAAGTCTTTTGGTTTTTGTTTAATCTTCATGAAATTAATTTTAATGATCTCCTGAGATTTTTGCAATTAAATGACTCCAAACACGACAGAAATCGCACAGTTTGTTCTTAAGCTATAATAGTACGTCGCACGAAAAATGCCGGACCCGGCCCGGACACGGCACGGTGATGTATAAATGGACTTTAAATTCACCTTTATTCAGACATACGTAGCTCCGTAGGCTATAGTTAAAAGAAATTAATTAATTACTATAAAGTGTATATTATTTATATCGCAAAGATGTCTCCAATTCCCTTTATCATCCTTCCCCAGATAATAATTCGTAGCTGTTTGTACTCTTACTTCGTACCGTGCCCCAGGAAAATGATTTTTGGGATGACGTGTACAATTTCGCGTGGTAGGCTGCTCTCCTTTTGCAATGAAAAGGATCTTTATATTGCTTTCCCTCCCTTTTGGCCACCCCATTTACCCTTCGGTGCACGTGACTTGTCCTGCAGCACACTTCCATGAATAAGTAACACGATGGAGCAGGAGACCCTGTTAAAAGAATAGACGGGACTCGAGGGCACCGCACGCAATGCTGTCGTACGTACACTTACACACAGGTCCTTGCAGCATTAAAGCCTAGCCCTGCGTGATAAGGAAGGGGGTAGTTTCGGATGCACAAAAAATGCAAATCATTCTATGCAATTACTTAAATAAATGTTTTAAAAATGTCCGAGGATGAATTACTTGATTGTGGAATTTAGTAATATGGTTTAATAATATGGTTATGCCCAGGCTTGAGGCATAAACTATAGCGGAAGAAGTATTGAGGAATCGACAAGTTAAACAAACTTCCGGATGTTAGGTGGATGCAGTACACGTAGCGGAAACTATTTAATATTCTTCTTACTCGTAAGCACGTGTATTTATCAATACGAATGTCAAAACAAAAACGTGACAAAATGTATGTACATTTGTAGTTTTAAGTGTCATCAATGTTTGAATTATCCTGATCTATAATTCTTATACATAGAAATTATAAAATGAGCCACACGGATGTAACATCTACAGTTACTTATTATTATACATGATTACAGTTTGGAGAATACTAATTTAAAGGGACAAATTAAAACTTTAAAAATGAGATAACTATAATAAAAAATAATCTTCCTTTTTATACTACTTTTCTTAGCAGTAAAATACTTGTATGTAGTTTTACAGCATTTTATCATATACCCAAAATCTTCTATAGAGTTTTTATCAGCAAGGGCGGATACCCGAAATTAATTTCAGAAGCTACTAAATTTTTTATGTAAAAAAATGATTCGAATGGTTTTTAAAATCGGACGTCACCGTAGCCAGTTCCGTTTCGGCGGCGCTCCCGTCGTATTTGCACAAGAAACATCCGGCCACGTTAAAATAGCTTGTTTAGCTAAAATATTGTCTGGGCCCTCGACCGACTAATTAGTCATTCTGACTTACTAATTTCACTTAAATGTGTGTAGGATAGTGAATTAATTGTCGAATAAGAAAACAAGTCAACTAAGAATGGACTACTGGTCGATCTGTTTGCTGTGTATATCACTATTCGCTACGATATTCCACAGTAGTGGCGTCGAGTTAACCTTCGAGTTACCGCACAATGCCAAACAATGTTTCTATCAGGAGATGAAGGAGAATGAAACGGGGATGCTCGAATTTCAGGTACACATCACACAATCTCAGACACTTCCTCTACGAACGCGCAGTTATGAAATAAAACTTACGATCCATTTAATTAGTTCCGACGTAACACAGGACATTAGCCACGTCCGTCATTTTTTTTAACAGCTTGTCATCGAAAAGCCAACTTATAGCAACTCGTATCGTTAAAAGAAGAAAATACTTTTTGCCTACATTTCTTTCGTTCTAATACACTTTGGATAAATATTTTTCAGGTAGTTACAGGCGGACAATACGATGTGGACGTAGTTTTGGAAGCACCAAACAAAGAAATCTTGTACACGTACACAAAGACGCAGTTCGATTCATTTCAATTCACTGCATCTGTCACAGGAGCGTACAAAGCGTGTTTCAGTAATGAGTTCTCCACGTTCTCACAGAAGATAGTCTATATGGATTTTAGAGTCGGCGAACAGTCGTTACCTGCTGGACTCGGAGAGCACGCGACTGCACTGACTCAGGTGCTAAGAGTTTATTATTATAGGATATAAAACGTATTAATAATCGATGTATATAAACGTTCATTTTTAGATGGAGTCGTCAGCGCAAGAGGTGCACAAAAACTTAAACAGCATTCTAGATTACCAAACGCACCATCGGCTGAGAGAGGCGCAAGGGCGCAAACGTGCCGAGGATTTGAATACGCGTGTGCTTGTATGGTCCATCATGGAAACGCTTATGATCATATTCATCTCTGTGGGACAGGTGTACGTCTTGAAGACTTTTTTCACAGAGAGGAAGCATTGAAATAAAATTGCTAGGATGTCTGCGAACAATATTACTTTCTTGGTTCGCGATAAAGCTACTCCATCTGATCATTGCGAAACAAAATTATGTATTACGTTTCGCGAATTCCACCAATGTTATGATGCCATGCACATCCAGGCTAGTTCATTTTTTTTTTGTTTCTTCCATGCTCAATTCAAATGTGGAAATAGAACTCTTGGACGGGCGAGAACATTCTAGCACGAAGAATTTTTCGTTTACTGGGGTATGAGAATGTTGTGTATGCGCGTGTGTATATTATTTGAATATTAATGCTGTGCGAAAGCTACGATGTTTTAATAGATGTGTGCTGTAGCGCGAACTGTAACAGAGTATGCGAACTACGATCCTCTAATGATAAATTCTTTAGTTATAACTGTACCTCGGCAGTACAACGGGTATTGTTATGAAACACATTTTTCTTACTGTAAATGTGTAATAATGAATTTAATAATTGCGCGTATGCTTGTATTATTTTACTAACTACACCTATTCTGAATGGTCTTAAGCGATATAATGTTTTCTTTGTTTAATTTCGCCTGTGCGATAGTTTTTACTTGGTCGATAATGGTGAATCGGCGCCATCTGCCGGGGACTTCAAGAACATTGTGAGAAATGCCAAACAAATTAAACCGATATACGATTAAATGGAGATCATTAAGTATTACTACTCGCCGATACATTACCATCACTGACTCTGTATTATCAGCACAGACTAGAGTACAGACCTGTACTCTGGTCTGTGTTATCAGCTCTAAAAAAGTCATTAGTTTCTTGCGCCCCCTATGATTTAGAGTACTGACTATAAAAATTCATTAAATATTTCGCTAGCACGTTACTCTTAATGTTGGCAGAAGTAAAACACCATTTCTGCCAATCAACCGCGAGATCTCGCTAGCCTTTCCGCTTGGCCCCACGTGACAGCAATTGCGCAATCATTGTTATATCACAGAGAACTCGACAAATTTTGCGCCAAATGCACGACGGCCGGGCTAACCTGTTTCGTTCGATGGAAAACAATGTCGTGCTGAGCGGATAAAAAGGCTTAAGATTTCTCAGCATTGTCACGGGGATGACGTAAAAATACGACAGGACGGTTCCGGAACCGCTGTTACTCGATGCACGCGAAACGGTCATACTTTAAAACAGAATCTTTGATATCTATTTCTAGTTGTACGCAATGTGTTAATCGTTTATTTATATCACAACCGTGCCGCATTTCCAGCTAACCGGTCGCCCTGCACAAAGTTGCATTGTTAACGGTCTAGAAAATGTTTCACTAATAGTTTTCGAACTGTCAATCGACTCGATGAAATCATGGACGAAATTTGGTTCCATCTAACAAATCAGTTCGAGACGCTCCAGGTAATTATTAAAATCCAAGGAAAAAGAAATCGATTTCTTTCATTTTCACCTTTGCACTTTATTTACGAATTATTATGTAACATACCGTCTTGACAGAAACCGTAATAAAACCACGGGTTCATTTTTGATAAAGGAGTGATTTCTACATTTGTTAATAACTTAGTAATCGGATTAAAATTGACGTTAATTTCAATCCAAAGTTAACATTTAGGCTTACACATTCTTTATACGAATGTAATGGTTCAAATCTTTTCTTGGGGAAAAAAGATTCAAACATCCTTGGTCGCACAACAAGGACAGCAATGGGTCACAGCGTGGTTGGCACAGACCCGCCAGTTTTTTTACGGACTGTACAACGACCAAAACATGCAAAACATCAAGAACATTGTACAGCATATAATCGTTTGGATCGAGGATGCTTGGAAGCACTTGCAACTTCAGTATTACAATGCGCACTTTAACATCTCTGGACTTTACAGGGAATTAGAGAGCTTATTCGACAACGAAGGTACCCGAAAGAAAGAGTTCTGGCTTGCCATTTGTATCAATTTGATAGCAAAGTGTTCGATGATGTTTTAAAGCGGCTGGGATGATAGAAATAATAAAGTATAATCCTTTCAGTGACGAGAAGAGAGCTCGCGTTTTGTCTAGCGGGTCTAGTCGTGGGTACTCTGATTGGTTATTACATTGGAATCTGTTGGGGACATACGCCTCGTCATATGCATCACATGAAAGCGATCGTATGTCACCATTATATTGGTATCGAGGTACTGTGTTTAAAGGACATGTACGAGTGATATTAAATGCGATTAGATCGAAATAGTTCAATTTGAAAGCATCGCTGAATTAGTATAATTTAAAAACATAGATCTCTCTTGTAAACGATGTAGGGAGTCTCAATGGTAGACGACGCCGAAATGCCTATGATTGAAAAGTCTAACGAGTTGTTGATACAAGTGAAAGCAGCCTCCGTCAATGTCGTGGATACAAACATTTGCTATGGCTATGGGAGGATGTACAGAAGGCTTCTCAATTCTGGCGTAAGAGACACGGGAAATTATTCCATTTCTTTTCAATTGTAAATTACAGTTGTTAACGAGTCTCATTTATTTATTCTTAGAAGCGCAAAGAATTCCCGATAACTTTAGGCAGAGATTGTACCGGAGTAGTGATAGGTATAGGACAAAGTGTAATTAATTTTGATATAGGGGATGAAGTATTCTTAGCTGTGCCGCCATGGGCGCCTGGTACAATGGCAGAATACATAATCGTTCCCGAAACTTGGGTAGCCAAGCGTCCGAAACTGTTCACTTTCGAAGCATCTGCGAGCCTTCCCTATTGCGGCTGCTTGGCCTGGGACGCCTTGGTTAATAGGTCTACCATTCGGGAAGGCAACGCGAGAGGAAAGCGGTACGACTGATTTTAAATGAAAAATTGTTATCTATTTTATAAAGATTACACTTTTAAACTTCTCCACAGCGTACTTGTATATGGTGGAAATACTTCCGTTGGTTGTATATTGACCCAAATAGTTAAGCTATGGGGCGGACACGTAGTTACGGTGTGTACACCAAACGCAATACCTGTGTTGAAAGCTTTAGGTGCCGACGATGTTATACCATTAGACGATTCAGACATTGAAAAAGAGCTAAAACTACACGATAAGTATGTTCAAGGTAAACTAAAGGTATAGGCGAATAAAGGGGGTCAAAAGTGCCCCTAAACCAAATTCGATTTGCCATGGGTCATTCGATGGCTTATCAAAAAAGAACATTGTGTGCCAAGTTTCAGCTCAGTATCTCGACTAGGTGGGTAGTAATTGGCAAAAATAAGAAAACGTATTTTCAATTTCTCTCATGTACTTTGCCACAAGACCACGGACGCTCTTGAGAATTTCGTTCATATTACAAGATATACCGCACACAGAACTTCAATTGCTTCAGTTTACTTAGTTTAATTAATTCCTGTGCTAGCTAAGTATGTAAAGACGTTAAATATTGCATAAAACATTTGTTTCATAAGGAATATACGAAAGTTCGCCGTAGAAGTGACTGTGGCACGCAAGAAACAACGAAAAAGCTAGTTTTTGATTTTTTAAACTGTGGCACACAAAACCGAAAAGTCTGAAAAAATACAGTATAATAGTATCAATAATGTGTAGTTACACAAAGAATATGAATCGAGTACCGCAATTTCTTCAATACCAAACCGGCATTTTTCATCATCTATTTGCGTTTCGTATTTTTCACAGTCTGGTTTTTCAATTTAAAAATCTAGACAAATTCTATGTCTGGTTAACTAAAGTACCTCTCATTTTTCTCCAAATTTTTCATACACGCAGATGAGAGAAATCGAGCAAAAATATGATTTTTGCTAATTACTCCCACCTCCCTCCCCCAAATCCAATTTGGTTTAGGAACACTTTTCATCCCCTTATCCGGCTATACCCTTTAACAATGTTACAAATCAATTTACCAAACGACCAATGTTATCGTAGATTCGATGCAATATTTTATACCGGAGGTCAGCCGATTGATGAGCGTATCCTAAAACAACACATTGTGCCTTACGGTTCTTACGTTTCCACAGTGCCCGAGCAATTAATATCCGACTCACTAGGTTTTATATTTGGAAGCATATTTGCTGGATGCGTACGGTTGAAATTACTTGTCCAGGTACAAATAATGGCGTGCTTAATGATTCAATTCCAAATACAGTATTAGTAATTAGCTACGCGTTCGTTGCAGTACATGCTCGGCTTTAACATGTATCAGTGGAATGAAGGAGCAAAGATCAATGCCACGACCTTGCAAGCGTTATGTGATTTAGCCGATGCCGATCAACTGCAGATGGTCGTAGACAGGGTTTATGGTCCTCACAATATCGATCAGGCACTGCATCACATACTAGATCCGAACGCTATAGGTAGCACTATAATTACGTTTCAGTGACGACTGGCGATAATTAGTAGAGAACTTTTGAGTTATGTAAATACAACGCAGTTTCCTTTATCAATACATATTGTAAATAATAATGGCGCTACGTCCAATCACTGCCGAATAGCATCCAATATTAAAATAAATTTTACGCATCTCACAAATATGTAAAGTAGTACATTTGGTGCTGAGATCAAGACTGAACAGATATTTTAAATAAAAGTGCTACACGTGCACAATTGCACGGTTTATTGCAATTCGAATGATTATTTAGCGACATATACATTTCGTTATTTAATAAATAAGTATACAATAAACTCTGAGAGGTATATACGTATTTCAAATGATCAAAAGATATTGTTATTCGATTGTGTACTATTTTATCGCGTAAATATTAAATACGTTTCGAATTATATAGAATATTTTTATACGCCGCGCAATGTAAATAATCCGTATAAATATGGAAAACGAGACACTTGCAAAAATATATAAATTGTGAGTACTGTGAACGATTACTTTGCCCTTCCTCTTCCTCTTGGCTTCCCCGTTGCGCCTTTCTTGTTCTTTTTTGACGAAGCAGTTGTTTCTTCTGCCTATTTCAATGACATATACAATAAATGTACAACATAAAGAAGTTACTGTAATGATTAAAAATTGGTATTTATACTTACTTTTCGTTTCGGGGGATTCGGATTTGGTAACACTTTAAAGAACGTATCTAATCTCCCTTGGGTAGAAGTATTTCGCGCTTTGTGCAATTTCTTTGCTCCGCTCCTTACTCTGTCCTCGCTAAACTGCTTATTACCACACAGGAACTGAACTAAACCTTCCTCGTCTGGTTCTGACCATTTAAGCTTGAGCAAGGAACAAAGTTTTTATAAATACGATTTATCATACACTTATTCTATATTCAATAAAGCTTGATGCTTGAGGAAAGAATATGTTGTGAAGAAATGAAAATTAAACGATATATTACGTGAAGCTTTATATGAAAGATGAAACATAAGATATTATACGTCCTTACTTCAATTGCTTCAACATCTGCTATCTCGGGTTCTTGAAATAACAGTCGAGCTTGTTTATAATTCCAGTCTTCAGGAATCAGATACTTCTTAGTATCTAAATTTTCTATTATCTTTTCGAGAGACCTGTGCGTTTTAATCAATTCGATCGCTCTTTTCGGTCCAACTCCTTTAATACTGTTCGTATAATCGCAGCCCAACATTATACAAAGATCGATGAACTGTAAAAAGCAAAAATGTAAACAATGCATTCAGTAAAAAAATAATTCTGAAAACGTGAATAAAAAAATCTTTGTCGATCAAAAAGAACTTCTATATAAAAATGAATAGATTGAAATGTTCGAGAATATAATACAAGTGTACATACCTCATTAGAAGATAATTCGAGCCCTTCCAATACTTTATCATAATGAATTTCTTGCACAGGCATTTTTCTAGCTTCGCTAAATGTTAAACGCCTGAGCAAAATGTTGCATCCGAAGGTGAGGGCATCCATATCCTCTGTCGCTGTTGCAAAAACTTTGCCAGCTTTTACCAGAGCGGCGCACTGTGCCTCCGCTTCGCAAGGAGCCTGCGAAAGGTGCGTATGTTAGTAAAGTTTACTGTTGAATAGGTTCATTTCTACGTACATCGATATATGGAATACCCATTAACTGTAATAACTCTTTAGCTTCTACCGCATGTTCTTTCGTAACTTTTACCAATCTTCTGTTAAACTTCTCGACTTCCTCAGCGTTTCCTATATATTAAATATAGTATAACAATTGTATAATAAGTCGAAATAGGGAAACAAGATGATTACCAGCTTCCTCCGCTGCTTGTAACAATTTCTGCGCCTCGTCCCTCCTTTCGGCTCTTTTCGCCAATTCTCCGCCTTTCAAGTCTGGTGGCTTTCCATCGAACACATACACTGGCTTTAGCCCATTCTCGACTAAACGTATCGTGCGATAAAACATCCCCATCAAGTGACTGTAACACGAAAAAATGTCAAATTTATACTGGAGAGAATGATATCAATCTATGCAAGCGTACCTTGTCGTTTCACCATCTACTGTCGTGAGCTGCGCACCTTCGCTACGTACTGCTATTAGGAATTGGTACAAGCACATAGACGCATCTATGGCTACTTTACGACCTAAAGTAGAATATAAGATGTAAAGTGTTTGTTTTATTAAAAATGATGGCAATTGAATCCGTGCAATTTAAAATTTTAAAATGCGAACGGATGCATACCAAAATAATGCTTTAGTTCTCGTTCTTTGATAGCGCCCGGTGCTATGTCCGCTATTAATTTTGCCAGACCCGTAATTCCCATGATGGTAAGAAATCATTCACGTAAAAATCACTTGCTCGAACAACTGCTTGGAAATGGGAAATCTTGGTAACCGGAGAGGAACAAGTAACGCAAAAGTGGATTCGCGCCAATATTGCGCTTTAGTAACTACCGAGATCACCATCGGGTTGTAGAAAATAAAATTACTAGGACGTTAATCGAAATGTTACTTTCTTACGAATTAGATTCTGTAAAATAGTCGTGTTGAACCTGGTATCAATATACCATTTAAAATAATTTTTATAATTTTCTATGCTCAGTATAAAATGAAGAAGGAAGAAACAGAAATGTTTATTGACGTATATTGATGATTATATGAGAACCAGTGCTATGAATATTTTAAATTAAAATCATAATTTTATAAAATAATATATTGATAAATAGAAAATTACGAATTATTTTTTGTTCTGCTTTATTTATTGTATAATTAGAGTAGCAAAGATTGTTGCATCTACAGACTTCTACATGTACCAGCAGCTGCTAACGGCCGAGAGAAAACTGATGCGAGTGGTAGGGGGTGCTGGCCTCCACTGCGGTCTATTGTATACACTGTTATATAGTGTAGTATATGTATGTATAGAAGCTGTGGTTGCATCATATAATGTGATTCATATTAATATTTGATGTTGAATTTGCAGCACATGCTACTGTGCGTGCCACTAAATAGAAGGGTCCATGAACTTAACTTTAACCTAACCTAGAAAACGTTCTTGCACGTAACCAACACAGCAATTTCTGTTATTGGCCTGCACGCTCGACTGTCGACATTCAGAAATGCGTGCACTTTACTTTTATACCCAACTTTATTATGTATAAATATTAATTATACGTCAATAAACTTAACTAAACAACCTAACCTAAAAGTTCTTGCACATAACCAACACAGCAACTTCTGTTATTGACTGGCACATTCGATTGCCGACATTCAGGAATGCGTGCATTTTACCCTTTTACTCAATTTTATTATGCAACAATATATCAATTATAAGTAATGTATTTGACATAATCCTGCGTTAACGTATAGGTGGCTCTGGCGTGCATTTGTTTAATTATTTTTGACTTCCTCGGTGGAACGGGCAATACACGTGCTTCGATCTCATGTGGTTTATGTATCGTGAATAGAACGTGGTGTTTTTAACACATTTGTTATGGAAAATGGATAACAATTGTGATTTAATAAAAACGATCGAAGATGATCAAGAAGTGCCGCACTTCTCCGAGAATTCTGACGTGGAGGACGATGTAAGATATAATCTTGTAAATTAATAGATTTTCATTTACAAAAACACCTGCCGAGAAAATGACAAGTTATTTAATCAAAGATGCTTTACTAAAAGAAATATAAATTACACCCACCAAACAGTTTCAACCCAGGAAACAAAAGAGAAAGGAGAACAAAGATTTCGACAGCAATTTTCAATTTGTGAACGATATCTCCGATTATAATAAAGACACATGGAATGATTTGAGCAAATACATCAAACGTAAAGCAAAGACGAAACTGGATGACAAAATTAAGGAGATTAGGAAGGGACGCGACAATGAAGTAGTTGTATGTATCCACAAATAAAAACAGCTGGTTAAATGTTATATCACATACTTTTGATTCCTCAAACACTCCTTTTTTTATTTAGGATGAAATAGGTGACGATAACATAGACGCATCCGAGATTAAAAAAGAGGATGACGAGATATCTTTGTCGGAAGATGAACTGAAAAAAGGTAACAGCATCATTCATTTTTTTGTGAGCAATTGTAAGCAAAGTATAAATTTTACGCTTTCTTGTAGATATATTTAAGACAAAAGAGAAGAAAGGCAAAAAAAAGAAGGTCATCAAAGAGAACGATGAAGAAACAATCGACTTTGAAGAGTATTCAAACACAGAATCTCACGCAACGTTTTACCAAATGAATTTATCGCGCCCTTTGTTAAAGGTATAGCATACATTTTATTTTATATTCCGCCAATTTCTAATTCATAGTTCTTTCATTGAAGGCGATAACAGCTATGAATTTCGTGCATCCAACTCCTATTCAAGCTGCGACTATTCCTGTCGCATTAATGGGTCGCGACATATGTGGATGTGCCGCGACAGGGACGGGTAAAACCGCGGCGTACATGTTGCCGACTTTAGAAAGATTGCTGTATAGACCGTTAGATGGTCCTGCTATTTCCCGAGTCTTGGTACTCGTACCAGCGAGAGAACTCGGTGTGCAAGTATACCAAGTTACAAAACAGTTGTCTCAGTTTACGACAGTCGAAGTTGGATTGTCCGTCGGTGGTTTAGATGTGAAGGCACAAGTACGTAAATATTTTATGATAAGTACGATAGTACTAAATACTTTTCCTTTTATTCTATTTTACTCATAATCTAGGAAGCTGTATTAAGGAAAAACCCAGACATAGTAATAGCCACACCTGGAAGATTGATCGATCATTTAAAAAACACACCAACATTTTCGTTAGACAGTATCGAAGTACTTATTTTGGATGAAGCAGATAGGTAATTAAAATAAATGCGTTCATCTTGCGTTCCCTCCGCTTAACAATTAAAAATTGCCTACAATTTCATTTAAGGATGCTGGACGAATACTTCGCAGAGCAAATGAAGTACATAGTAAAACAGTGTGCGAGGAGCAGACAGACGATTCTGTTCTCAGCTACCATGACCGAGGAAGTAAAGGACTTGGCCGCAGTATCCCTAGACAAGCCAGTTAAAGTATTCGTCGACAGCAATCAAGACGTTGCCTTTAATTTGCGTCAGGAATTCATTCGGTAAAATTCAAAGATAGAATCGATAGATCACATTCCTTGCATTTGCACGCTACATGTACTCTTTCACTACTAGGATTCGAAAGGAGAGAGAAGGTGATCGCGAAGCAATTCTAGCTGCTTTGGTTTGTAGAACTTTCCACGATCACGTAATGGTTTTCGTGCAGACGAAAAGACAAGCCCATAGATTACACATTTTATTAGGATTGCTGGGAATCAAGGTATCGGCTACGTGACTTTATAGCCTGTATCAATTTCCAACTAGATTTGAAAGAATTTATTATTGCAAGAAGTAATTTGTATCCATAATTCGATAGGTCGGGGAACTTCATGGCAATCTTACACAACCGCAACGTTTAGAAAATTTAAGCAAATTCAAGAATGAAGAGATAGATATCTTGTTAGCGACAGACGTTGCTGCAAGAGGTTTGGATATCAGTGGCGTGAAAACGGTAATTAATTTCGTGATGCCAGCCACCATGCAACATTATATCCACAGGTATGAAGATATACATACAGGGTGTTATCTGTAACGCGACGCACGATTTTTCATCCACTTGCAGCCATTTGACAAAAAAAGAGTTTAGAACAAGAGTTGCAGGGTATAGAGGATACAGTAGATGACAGCGAATAAAATTTGGAAAACCGTTTGTTTTCATGGCGAGATCATGGTTACCTTGGGTTTTACAAATAGGAACACATGTTTTCTTTTTACCATATTTAGAGGACATCGAGACGAATTCAAAACACATATTACATGATATTTTTACTAACATATTACTCGATTTACAGTAGCGAAAATGTGATATAGCATTTTGTTGTATTTCGCCATGAAAGCAAACGGTTTTCGACATATTTTTACTGGTATCTATTGTACGCTCCATACCCTGCAATTGTTGTCCTGAACTTTTTTTTGTCAGATGGCTGCAAGTGGGTGAAAAATCGTGTGTCGCGTTAGAGGTAACACATTGTATATCTATTTCACAATTCATATAATATATAACTGTTTTCTTAATTGCCATGACCATTTGTATTGGAAAAATCTAATTATATCACAATTTATTAATTAGGGTCGGAAGAACGGCTAGAGCCGGTCGTGTTGGAGTATCGGTATCACTAGCCGGGGAACAAGAGCGTTATTTAGTGAAAGAAATTATTAAGAACGCAAAGAATCCAGTAAAGAATCGGATAATACCTCCGGATATAATTGAAAAGTATAACAAAAAGTTACAGTCCCTCGAGCCTGATGTGGAGAAAATTTTGGAGGAGGAGAGAGCTGAAAGGGAACTGGCTAAAATCGAAAATCAAACGAATCGCGCGGAAAAGATGTTAAAGAATGATAAGGACAATGGTGTACAGAGAACGTGGTTCCAGTCGCAGAAAGAAAGGAAAGAAGAGAAAGGTTTGCTTCGATTATTCAGGATCCGAGTCACATTGCCGCGCATTTTTATGCATAATATAAATTCACGATGTTGCTTTCAGACAAATTATCATTGGCCGAACCGAGGAAGAATAAGGAGAAGAAAAAGCAGAGCAAAGAACCCTCGAATTTAGTTGAAGAAAAGAAGAAGAAACCGAAGGAGCCGAAGAAAGAAACCGCGGAGGATAGAGCTAATAAGGAGTTAGAAAAGATCGCCGCGTACCAAGCGAGATTGGCTAAAAAGAGGAATAAGCAAACGAAAATCCGTGCGGTTGTGGATGACGATAAGTTTTCAACAAATAGAAGAGGTATATACTCAAGGAATTATTTCACATCGATTGGATTCTATTTAGAAATTTAATCAACGTCAAATATGTTTCAGCATCATTAAAACGGTCAAGATCTTCGTTTGCCACCGATTTAACGGATACAAGTAAAAAGGCCGTAAAGAGAATGCGTTATGAGTAAGTGTACATCTTTAAAGTAAGTAAAGTATGGACGAGTTTTACTGAATACAATCAATTTGTTTCAGCGCAACTGTTAAGAAAAATCAAAGCAAAAGGAAAGGTGCGAAGAACTTCAGCGTAGGCAAGAAAGATAATAAAAAGACATTTAGAAAGCGTTAAATTTTAACCACGTGCTATTAAATGCATACCATTTTACTTAATTTGTTTTATTATAGAACCGTTACAATGCGTCATTTACGTCTCACAGATTGACAGATGAATAGCACTGATTAATTGTTTCTTTCATCAGAACGTGTATACTTCGTAGTCTATATCCTGTTGGAACAAAATTGCAGTACCATGCGATCGAATATATTTGTAAAATAATGAATGTTGTGTATCTTAAAATAGATTAAACCTGTAAGTTACTTGAAAATGTACTATACGAATGTTTGCTGAAATTGAAACAATTACAATGCACTGGTAATGATTTATAAACAATGCTTCGTACGTGAAAAGATAAAGAATGATTTTTTAGAATGTTCGAAAGAATGAAAAACTGCGATGCTTGCATTGTACTGTAATTTCAGTGAAGAGGTAATAGGTATGTGTTGTTTCTATAATGTTTATGAAATAAGATCAAACATTCATCGCCATTCACAGCCTCGTGCGCAACGCTCATTCCCATCTTAAGGTTTAATACAGCTTAATGCTAAGAGTTCTAACGTTGAAAAAGGAAATTTTAGAAAACCTAGGCCCACTTTAAATTATTAAATTCCATTCAAATTTGTATCCAACTTATTCTCAGACCTCTTTCGATGCAGACAAAAATATTTACGTTACTACAAGCATTTTTGTAAAATAAAAATGTACGCTCGATCGGGCTATTTAAATGATTTATTCGCATTTCGTTATTTTCTATTAAGCAAGAATTACTTCAGGATAATTCAATTCCGAATTATATTAAGACAGCACTATCGTATTTACGTATGTAAAATATTATTATAAATAAAACAGATGTTTCCAAACATCTTGCAAGATAGAAATGTTCAATTTGTATTATTTATATTCATCTGAAATACATATATATGAACATGATCGATAATGTTTATCCAATAATTTTTAATACATCGTAAGTATAGAAAACAGTTTGGACACAAATTCGAATTCAGGTGGTACGAAAGTTATATAATACAAATTCAGTAATGACATAGTTCTGTTGGGATAATTGTCACGTGTACAAGAATGATGCTTATTATTATATCGATGAATAGTCCATAGTACTTTTGTTAGGTATAACAAAAATTTGTTTAACGAATATTCTTCTCTTTTTATATTAATGCGCACTATTCGCCGAGGATATATTTCTATGTATACATGTATTAGATACTATTGAAGTATTTATAAGGACACCTTGTCTGAAATAAATTAATGATTAGCGGCCGTGCGCTGACCAAAGTCTCGTTTAAATTAATTTCAGAGTTAAAATATAAACAGGCAATAGCTTCTTCTCGGTGAAAATAATGATCATCAAAACTTTAGTAATTCTTTTTTCTTCAATAAAATAATAATAATAGCAATAAGATAATATTAATAATATACTTTAATATAATAATGATAATCAGAGTAATAGAAACAAACAACTTTGGATCACAAAGCCAATCGACACACACTTTTTCTCTCGAACACGATTCTTCACAGAAATCCGACAACTGTCCTCTTTTGCGTAGAAAGATTTTTGTTACATATTGTGACTTTGATGAATTGTTGTTAATGTTTTGTTGCCGAACGCTTTGGCTCGATGATGTTATGTCCGTTACAAAATTTTGTATGCAGTTGAACCATGAAATTCCGCGTCAAGTACGAATATTCGTGCGTTCGTTAGCGCAAAAGTGAACAACGCAACAATTGTCGGGTATTTCGCAAAGGAAGAAAGACCATCGTTGGAGAAGCGTTTCTCCAGACATGTAAAAGGAGACCTTGTAGTCATAATTCACGGATGTCGCATACTCGTGTTTCTGTATCCACGAATGTGCCATTGCTTTTGCAAACGCGTAAAGAAATAAAAGGAAAACAACTTTCGCGTTCCGCTACTATTAAAAACAAATTAAAACAGATGCATTTCCACGTGTTATCAAATCTTGAATTTCTTACGAATGCTATGCAACTCAAGAAAAAGAAAAATAAATGTTTGGAGATGTAGACTTACACGTATTTAATTGTTCGACGTTAATGTATCCGTTTATCTTAACATCTTACTGGCTAGACATACGCGAACGACAGGTTTATTAATTGTTGTACATAACCAAAATATTCTGTTTTCTAATTTGTAAAGTATCTTTAGATTCTTTAATTCTTATACGATCATCACGTCCCTTAAGTCTTTCCCCTAATCCTAACGCCACCGCTCCTCCAGTCCATTCGCTTAATTATTTATTTACTTTGTCCGATTCCCTTAATGCCCTCTTCGCTGGTGGTTCCTCGATCTAAAAAAATAATCACACCCTTAAAATGATGTATCGAATAAATAACAGAAGTTTACCTTAACTTACCTCCTCCTCTAAACCAGGTAATTGAATTCTAGTTTCCGATGCTTCCGCCGGCTGTAAACAACATCACTCTATCAAAGATCGAACTAATAAAATATAAAAGAAGATATGATAAAAAATACCGATAGTACACTGTTGACCAAAACTACACCCTCCCCTCAAGACAGAATAAGTTTTTTATAATTGAACCGAACGACTTGAGGTTTTGCAAGAAGGTAGGATTAGTGTACTACGTGTCATGTTTTTATCGTTTTGAAAAACTCGAAAGTTCCGAAATTACTTTTTCACTGGGCTTATAAGGAAAATTTAAAAGATGCATCTTATAGATGTAAGTTAGATATGTATGTATGTATCGTGAAAACTTCATCCAAATCGGTTAACGTTGTTTTGAGATATAAACGTTTAAAGATCGCAGTTTACAGTCGAAAATCGCAGAAGTCGGCCAAAATCACCTTATGCTAGGATGTTTAAACGTTCATATCTCACAGCTACATTAACCGACTTAGATGAAACTTTCAGGATACATGTATCTAACTTAAATCTATAAAATACATTCTTTTAATTTTCATTATAACCTCAGACAGAAAAGTGAAAAAATTATTTCCACTATTTTCTTCTTGTAATTTCAAAAATTCCGATTTTTTCAAAACGACGATAAAACACGATATCTAGCAAACTAATCCTTCTACCTTTTGGGAAAACCTCAAGTCGTTCGGTGCAATTATAGAAAAGGTATTCTTTCTTAAAGTGGGATGAGGTACATTTGGCCAACAGTGTATACACGCTTGATATAAATTGTTGCGTTAAGTAATTTTACCTGCGCATCAATACATTCCACTTCTCCGATTTGCAGCTTGAAATTACATCATACTTGCTCATAGATTTTTTTAACATTGCGTAAAAAACGTACATAAATCGCGAAGGAAAGCAAAACACACAAATATATATATTTTACAACTTTGCATAATCATTTGAATATTTATCTTACCCTTGCGTCAGTTTCATTTGGCCCAATACCCACTTCCTTCTGCTGTTTGGACTTGACCCTACGTTGCGGCCTTTCGCTAACAGAATGCGCGTTGAGAAGCGAACCCTTCCCCTTGGGACTGGTCATGTTTATTTGCATCTCGGCGGGCAAGTAATTCTTGGTATTGGTCAGCAATTCGTCCGCGCGTTTGAAATACATGGTGGGAATGCGCGTTTCGCTCGGAAACTCTTTCATGTCGAAGTTCGTGGTCTTCGTGTATATTACATTCATAGCCAAATCGCAAACGGCCCACAATTTCTGCGATGATACGGAAACATCGTAAGCTGTGCGTCGTTTAATTAAATTGTTAAGAAATAAGCAAAGATAGTTACACAATTGATGGTATTATCCTCAGGCTTCAAAGCGTCCTTATGACTCTTCATTCTTTCGATAAGATTTTTGTAAAAACCGTAGCAATAGTACTCGTTCTTCGTTATAAGGGGCTCTAATATGAACCACAAGCATTGCTGTATCACCTTCAATTGGTTCACCGACAAATGGTTCGTGAACTCGGGATCGTGCGCGAGAATAGGTACCGCGAATACCAGCATGTAATCAGGGAGAATGTGAGGCAGTTGACCTGAAACGGGAACTTCATGAAACTATCTACCATGTCTCGAAATAACAATTGTTTAATGACGAAAGAAAAAAAAAACAGTTACTTTACGAAACAATACTTCGATAATGCCTTACTATTTAGTTTCTTACCCATGGCCCGCTCCACAGTGCCTAACGACAATGTCTTTACGTAGTCCCTCCTCTTGTTTATGTCGGTCTGCATGTAAGTCTTTAAAACGCATTTTAGTCTCTTGTCCTGCTCCTTGCCAGCGAGTGCATAGTAACCCATAAAATCTAGCGGCAAACACTTGTTTGGAATTCCCCTTCCAAGTCCTTTGTGTAATTTGCTGCCGAACGCTTCTCTTACTTGCGGAACCTCATCCTATAGATCGATTTTCATTAAAATCAAAAATACATGCTCAGAATATTCCCCCGATTGCTGTTTGGTGAAGAATAACTTACCACCATCAGTTGCGACAAGTTGTAGAATTGTTCGGCCGTGAACTGGTCGCCGACACCTTTCTGCTCGCAAATCTTCAACATCGAGCAGCCCGCTTGCAACCGTAACCAGCTCATTTCCGCTTTGCTCAAACGACCCTGCTGCAGAAGATCTCCCTTGTTTACCACGAACGCGTTCAGCATTCGAAACGTTTTCTGCGCAGAGAGAACGTCGGTTTTTAAGCCCAGCAGCCAACGCGCCATGCATTTCAAGCCCTCTAATCTACACCGCGTTTCCTCGGGCAGCTGATCCTCCCTGCACCAGTCCCCTTCGATCGCGTCGGACGTTTGCTCGCTGCTCTCCTTTACTAACAATTCCTTGACGATCTACGAATAAAGGAATTAGATACGAATCATGTTGTTAATAGATGCATAAGCATTCTGAACGAGACTCACCTTTCTAGACACCATATTTTTTATTTGTACTTGATACTTTTCCGGTAAATTATATGCTATGTGGCCTAACGTAACTATAGATGTTCGATAATACTCCGAGGTCGGTGTAAGGCTGTTCTTGATTCTTTCAATAATCTCCGGGAAGATGGTATCGTGGATGTTGGTCATATTAACGAATAAACACCTGATGGCCTGCTTCGCTTGCTTCGGCGTGCCGGTCTCCGCGAAGTTCTTGCACTTCGGGACCATGAGGTTCATTATATCTGGCGCGACCTCGCACAGCGGCTTATATTTCCCTAGGAACGTGAAAATGGAGAGGACCAGCGGCGCGACCATCTCGTCGTCCAATTCCAACAGCTGTACAAGTTGCATCAGAATGTCATTGTGAAGAAAGTGCGGACCGAATACGAATGACAGCATCTGGAAGAGATACGGATACAAATGTTGTAATAGCTTGATAACACTGCAACAAATTTGAATTTTTTTCGTATTATCCATTAGGTGATCGTTGTAGAGTTTATCGTCCTGAATGCGAATCCGGAAGCAGAATCGCTGCATCGCGTACAGTTTTTGAAAAACATGAATTTTTGTAAAAGCATACGATCTTGGACAAAAATAACGTATTACATGAAAACTAAAAGCGACAGAATTTCTCGTCCGTCTTGAAAAATAGAGGGAAGGCTGCCGAATACAACGGTATGTAACTTTATTATTTTTCGTGGCTTTGAATGATTGTAATTGGCTACCAAAGTTTAAAAATAATCTGAAATTCGCGCTGCACCTCTAGCTTTTCGTAAAAATACAAAGGTAGTGAGTGGAAAGTATGCGCATTAGCTTATTTTTAAACTTTGGTAGCCAATTATAACCATTCAAAACCACGAACAATAATAAAGTTTACATACCGTTATATTCGGCAGACTTCCCTCTATTTTTCAAGTCCAAAAGGAAATTTCTATCATTTTTAGTTTTCACGTAAAACGTTATTTTTGTCCAAAATCGTATGTTTTTACAAAAGTTCATGTTTTTCAGAAACTGTACGCAATGTGGCGATTCTGCTTCCAGATTCGTATTCAAGACGATAAACTCTACAGGGAGCACCTAATGCATATTGCAAATCAAAATTCGTGTTGGACATTGTAATAGTATCATTTGTAAGCCAGAATCATAATCGTACCACAAGCAATCTCAGTCCTTTTTCGCCCGCATTATTTGGATTGAGACCGACTTCCTCTATCACGTTTCCACCTTTCAGGCAGTCTAATACGTACCCGATTAAAACCTGCTCGAACATATTTGGCGTGAGGAACATGAACAAGAAAACAAAACGTAGAACATTCCTTTTATACTTACCCTAATCGCTTCCTCGTCTATCATTACGGAACTAACTCTTTCTAGCAGCATTTTTATCGTATTGTAGTATAAATTAGTCATTACGGGCTGGCCTAACTTTTTCAAAACCATACTTATTGTATCGGCGCATTCTTTACAGGAAACGTTTGGTTGAACGATCGTTTCCATCCCCTGTAACAACGTCGGGTCTTTTCTCATGTGAGCGCTGAACTTCTGCAAAAACTCTTGCACTTTCATTGGATCGGGCAGAAAGCGTGATATCTGATGGATCTTCGCTACGAGCTCAACCGCGGCGTCCGGTTTCTTTACTATTTCCAACCATTCGACTACAGCTCTTCGTACCCTGATGGATAAAGTTTTATAAATAAATAGCTTAGCGGGGAAATTAATCTCTTCGTCAAAAACGTGGAAGCACACTTACGCGAGTTGATGCTTTTGCAGTTCTACAAACGCTTTCGATGCATGGTCATCGATCGTACCTAACAAATGATACAATTTCTTCATTCTCTCCCCAGCTGGAAGTTGGTAAGGTACTAAACAAGTGTTCAATAATCTCTCTACCAATAATCTATCTTCCATGCCGGCCATGTAATAACCATGCAATATTTTGTCTTTTATCCACGTAACAGCTTTCTTCGTAGCCTGCGGTACATCCGCGTCATTCAGATGCTTCTTATATATCATCGCCAAGCCTGCCATTGCTTCCTTTCGGATCTTAAACTGAGAATGAAAAGAATTATTAAACGCTGCTCTTTATAATTTCTTTATGAACTCTTTACTGGATATCCCACCTTTTTATCCAAAGTTCTTTCTTTGACGAACTCCAACAAATCCTCGCTGTCCGACACGACTTCAAAGTCCCTTCTGGCAGTGGTCACGATGGCCATAACGACTTCGTAACGAACACTTTCATCCGCGTCGTGCTGTCTCAATTTCAAAGTATCGGTAATGTCCTTCCTCAGTTCCGGATGGTTGAGTAAAAAGTGCATGGAATACTGCACGCATTTTATGCGAATCGACACGCTGATGTCGTTAAATCTTCCCAAGAATGCTCGCCACAGTTGCGTGTGTTGCACGGCCAACTGAGAGCCTTTCTCGGAGAACATTCTCGCTAGTAACGCAACAGCACCCAGTCGTTCGGTCTCCGAGGAAGATTTCAGTTTACACTCCAGCTGCGGAAGGACGGACAGCAACACGCTCGGGCATATGTGATTTAACTCATAAATCAGATCGTACACTTTCTTGCAGATTTGTAAACTTTTCTCCTCTTTGCCCAAAATCAACACATGATTAAAGAACTATAAATTCGGAAAAGAGAAATATTGTTATTTTTATACATTCCACCAGCTATCGTACAATAAATTCGCAAGCAGAAAAAGTATTTTACTCGATTCTACTCACTGCTTGAATGTAAGGTTCTAATGTATCGCTACATTTAATTACTAGCTCTTTCGCTAGCAAATACGCATTCTTCTTTTGCGTTTTGTTCGGTTCTACAATGTTCATTAGTATAATATCCAACAGTTCATTACTAACGATGTCCGATTCGGTGATGAGCGGACACAATACGTCCAACATAAAGCTTTTTACCTTCCCAGAATGTTCATCGCTGAAATTGTAATGATTACGAAATGTAATATTTACTTTCGTTTACACATCGTTCCGTATCTTCGCATACTCACTTTACTATCCTAAACATAAGAGAAAACAGCGCGCAGAAGATTTCCTGACAGTCTTCAAGCTCGAAGCACATATTAAACGATTTCACGTATGCCAAGTTTTCCAAAAGGTAAAAATATCTTTTGAACGCCGGGTCTTTGGGATCTTTCAAACCAGCTAGTTGTTTAATCAGAAATAAGAATATCGTTTTGACCTACAACAAAGGAAGCTCAGTAAAATATGGTCAAGGAAACCAGTTGTTAAAAAGTATAAAATATAACTTTTCATATCAAAGATTTACTGTTCGAGGTGTTACGCCACCTTGGCAGCCTTCTTAACATGAATGTGGAAATAACGTTCATTGTTACCTGTTCTGCATCTTTGTATGGAGCCTCAGGGGCGTAAACCCTCAAAACGTCGGCGATGCAGCAAGCGATCAGAAGTTGTACATCTTTACTCTGATGCATTAAAAAATGTTCCTCCGCTAAATGTAAAGCGAGTGGTATGTATTGCTGATACATCCCTTCGTCCTGGCCCATTGCTTGCAACGTGTGAGCTAGTGTCTGTTTAATAAATTTATCAATCACTTGTTTGTATCTATCGAATCTATCGTTGCGTTTGCAAGATATATCACATCTTTAATACCTTTAATCTCCTAATGAGTTCATCCGGACCCAGATCCTCCGTAACAGACCTGCACCCTTGCGGGTAAACTATTTCCGACATGTTTGCTAAATGATTCAACCAAATGTGAAAAACTCTCTGTCCTTAAAATAATCTAGAACACGGTCCAAATTCTGTAATATTATAGGTTTCATTAGCTATCGATCGTCGGTACGCAAAATCATTTTTTTCTTTTTTCAATGTTTTAACACATTCGCGATGGGGACGCCAGTTGGCATTCAAGTGAATACATATTTCACGCTACTCCTAAAAATGTGTGGGTGACTAAGATTCGATCTGGGTCATCGTGCACTGTTGCGAATGTGTTAATTAATAACAACGCTTTGCAAATATAAAAATTATTCCTAAGAATTGTGTTGTGCTGGCCTTACTCTTAGTCTAAACCGCACTGTGATTTATTACATGCTAAAGACTACGATATAACAATATCTGCGTAATCTAGCATATATGCTATATGTTTTGCCCAAGTTTAGAATTTGAAGAGCACGATACAAACACAAGAGGAATAAAAATTGCGGATCGGATTGATAAAAAAAGGGATGAAATGTCAGTGTTTATGTTATTACTAGGCCAATAGTTCGAATAATAAACAACTATTGCAGTTTCCATATCGGTATAAGCTGTGCATACAAAATCATGATATATGCACAGCCTACGCGACTAGTATAACAGAAGTATGACTTAAATCAAGTATTAGTGAAAGAAACCGACATGCTCTTTCACATTCGTCTGAATGAAAATATTGTAATAGCAGTTTGACATGGAGTATAACGAAACATCGTGTAGGTTATGTCACGGCTCGTGCATAAATGCAAGAAAACAATGCAAACAGTAGCACTATTTAGCGTGCTCGCAGAGGACCGAGCGATTTAACGTGCATTCTCCTCATAAAAAAAATGTCACGGGTTATACGTATCGCAGTATGTATTACCTCAGGATATGCATAGGCACCACAAGGCCTGTGACACTCAAAATATCAATAAAGCAAATATATGCGATGGATACACGGCACTCTTTTAGTTTTTTGCAGTTCGCGCACAGTTCACGTTCCGAATGATTACCAAGTACGAATGTATCGCCTTCGACGTAACTTCCGGAATTTCTTGTAAATATTTCGCATGGTAAAACGATCAAAATGTCAGCGAGAAAGCAGCGAAATCGTTTTCGTAAACGGTTAAGCGTGTCAAAGGACGCGACAGCGCGATTCGATCGCTTGAAGTTGCCCACGGTTTCCCTCGGACCGGGAGAATACTTCAGGTTCAAGTGGTCGAGCAACATTAACGTGAAAATGCCGCAGGAGTAAGTAACGGTAATCCCATTGGTTCAATTACAAAGTGTATCAAATATACTGAACCAATTGCGTAATGATTATACAGAATGTTTTGCTAACTCATGCAAATATTTTAAGGGGCGATCGCTGAGGCGATTCTGAAGAACTTTTTCCTTGGCCAAAATGTTAGTATAGGCCATAGGCTTCGCTTTTGAATTATTAACGAAAAACACCGACCAATCAGAGAGCGCATAGGTCGCGCGCTAAATCGAGAGCGGATCGTGTTACGCTCAACCGCAAGCTTGTGAACATGCTCGTGGCTGAGCGCGCGATCTGATTGGTCAGTGTTTTTCGTTTATAATTATCAATCGAAGCCGAACCTTAACTAATATTTTGGCAAAGGAAAAAGGTGTTCAGAACCCCCTCAGTAGTCGCCTCTTAAAATATTTGTATAAAGTAGCAAAACACCCTGTATTTCAATTAATCTTCGAAATAATTTGACGAAAAATTCTGATAAAGATGTAAACTGTTTATAACTAAAAAACATAATAAAATATTGTACAATATAGTTTCTGCATTTTTCTTTTAGTCAAATAAAACATATTGTGTAAATTAAAATAAGAGCTGATTTTTCTACTTGCATGTTTATTAATAATATCAATATTTATAGGTGTTGTTAACCATGATGGAAATGCAATAAATATCTTTCTAACTGCAGTCTTATTATACAATATAAAATATACAATGCAAAATATTTTGTTGTCTGTTAAAATGTTACATTATCAATAAACAATACTATAGAAAAGTATATCATATTAAGGAGCCCTCCAACAACATTTTCAGAATGCTCTGAGAAGAAAGTGTACTTTTAACCGGAAACCATGTTCCCCTTCCTCTTCTGTTTGGCACATGCAAACGTGTGCACGCACTGGTTCAGCGCTGATCAGTTTTGTTATTAAAGAATTGATCATCTCGACCAGGAAGACAATTAAACAATGGTACGTAAACACCTCGACACCTTTTTACCTCAAACTAGCCTTTGCGTTAAACTTTTTACAGTAATTCGAACTGTTTTCCATTTAATGATCCTGATTTTATAGGTTAGGTTCATGCTTGAACACGCGGTTTTGCATACTAACGTTCTTCTCTTGCAGCTTTAAATCAATCGATCCTAATTTATAAAATAATATTTCAGGCAAGTACAAAGGTTGACAATCCTGAAAAGCCAGGGCAAGAAGTGACTCCTATTCACAGAATTAGGATTACGCTTACTTCGCGAAACGTACGCTCCCTCGAGAAAGGTAAATCGTGTTTCGTAAGCTTGCCTTAATATTAAGCTTGATGTTTATTTTTATCGTAATGCAATTGCTTTTTTTAACGCCACCGTTTGTTTCAGTTTGCTCCGAATTGATTAACGGAGCGAACAAGCAGAAACTCAAGGTTAAGGGCCCGGTTCGTATGCCTACGAAGATCCTCAGGATAACCACGCGTAAAACGCCTTGTGGTGAAGGTTCGAAAACGTGGGATCGTTTTCAGATGCGTATACACAAAAGAGTTATCGACTTGTATTCGCCATCAGAAATAGTTAAACAAATCACAAGCATTTCTATCGAACCTGGCGTGGAAGTCGAAGTCACAATCGCTAATGAATAAACGATTTGAATAAAACTGTATAAAGTTTTAATAAAAATGTGGAAAAATTGATACGCCTGTGTAAAATTTATGTATATCTAGATGCATCACAATCATATTGAGCAATAATACATACCACAAATTGGTATTTAAGATGTTATCAAATGTTCATGTGCGTTTAAAAAAGTAGCACATCCCATTTGTCTTTCAAAGAAGAACACATTGATGATTCCAAATATCATGTTTCGGTTTCTTCTGCGAAGATGAGCACATTTGTATGCTTTTTAACGAAAAAAAAATATATAATCGCCCTGCAGCGAAAACTAATAACTTTGTAATGTAACGTACAAAATGTACGAAGTATTTTTTCGTCGTCCAAACCCTAATGTGATGTTTTTCTTAGGAAAACAGTGAAGAAGAATACTTCTCGTGGCATAAACTCATGGAACTAGGCTGTTATTCATAAGACAAGATGTGCTACTTAACACACATCGATATATGTTAAAAATATACGGCTAAACTGAAAAAATAGTTTCTCAGGTGGTAATAATTTAGGCATTAATCTATATATTTTATGAATAGAAAATTATTTATAACTTATAATACATCCGCTTGGTGCATTTATTTGAAATATTTCGCTTAATATCCAGCAAGGCAGTACCATACTTGTGAAAGTATGATTATGACTCAGGAGTAACTGTCAGTTAATGAACCATGTGATTTATTTCATATTTATTCCTCATCCTGAGACTCGTTTCCAGTTTTCTTATCTTCGTCTTCAACCTCGCCGCCACTAAATCCATCCATTCCTTCCACTTCTTCTTCGTCGTCGTCACCAGCGACTTCGGCATTTTCAAGTTCGGCACGTTCCATTTGCCTTGCCAATTCTGCTTCGTCGGTCGCGGTAACAACTTTCGGCTGCAAATTAAAAAAGTTGTATTTATAAAATCCACGCATATTTATTTATAGTGAAAATTATTATAATGTAACGTACAGCCATTTGCACATTAAATACTCCACCCAACGATGTTATTTTATTTTGTATAACGTCAATAGCATCGTTTAGTGCTTTCAAACCGTCTTGCTTTTCTGGTGTTGAGGTAGTCATAACTGAAAAAAGAAATTATACAATTCGATGCTAATAATTTCGATATTTAAAAATTCAGAATAATTGCAATGCTGGTATACCATATAAAGGTGGTGCAATTAAATTGATTTTAATTGGAAGTTCCTCTGTAGAAAGAGCCAAACCAGCTTTCAAAGCAGCCTTCACTGCATCAATTCCTTCGTAACCGTAGCAAGCCACTTCCACATCAGCTCTAATTTTCACTGCTTGAGAAGTTAACTTTCGCTTGATATTATTTAATAAAACTTCCTTCGTATGTTCATCGAGACCACACTCTGCTAAAATAGATGGATCCCTAAAAGCATAAATATATTAATAATGTTATACTTCATTTTTCTGTATTTTTCCCGACTTCATACTTACAAAACCGATTGCTTGAAGAAATCATACGCCGAAGCCTTTTGTTTCTTATACTTTTCTTCAAAATGCCACGCAGTTTTTTGATACAATTCTTCCAGTTGGTCGTCATTATCATAATGCAATAATTCTGCAACATGTCTTAGAATGGAATTAACAGCTTTCGCCTTTGCGTATCTCTCCGTGCATTTTTCCACATCTTCTGCTGATACACGACGTTTGCTAAGATCGATATAACCTAAATATTAAGTCACTCATTGAACTGTTAAAAGAAACGATGCATATAAATGCTTTTAAATGGGATTCGGACAAGACCTATGTACGTTACCTTTCTCTTTGTCAACTCTGATAACAACAACTGGTTCGGTTTTTCCTACTCTAATAAGTTTGTTAATAGATCTGATACGTCTTCTGGACAATTCGGAAAGAAGGATCATACCTTCAATGTTGTTATATTCTAATAAATGTACATATGCTCCCATTTCTGCTATGCTACGTACATTTACCATCACTACATCCTCCACTTCTGGGTACTTCTCTTTGTAAAACCGACACGACAACACCATTTTTGCTGCCGAGAGAAGAATATAGCATTCGTTTTAGTAATAAACGTCAGAATTTATTTTACGAACGAAAGGTTGATTTTACGTTTCATTAATAATAAATATTGATCGAAATAAGAGTGGTACGTGTCAAGTGTGCTCATAAATAGAAAACAAAATGTTATCGTATAGGTTAACTTTAAAAATCTTCGAAATTAGATTATAATATATATTTTGTAATTACCGCTTTGAGTGTGCTCCAACGAAAATTAACAAACAGTTAGCTTATAATATCTAAAAATACACTTTGAATGTTACAAATCTGCACAAGTATGTCAATAATCCATGTGCACTTTTGACTTAAAGCAGGTTAGTAAGGGGAATACACAATGGTGGTGGAGAACTATCGACGGTACTATCGATAATTATTTATGATCAGCACTATCGAAAGCTATCGATAGTTCGTTTTATCGATCGAAAATTAAAGATTCGCCTAGAAAATGCACGTGGCGCCATCTTATGTTTCATGTTAGCCGAATGGTTCGAAATTCACATTTCGCACATGATTTCAGGGGAACGATGTTCTCAGAATTTTTGACCGCTCGGCTGACACCAAACACGAGATGACGCCACGTACATGATCTCGGAAAACGTTTCAATGGCGCATACGTATGCGTCACTCGACACAATAGCTTCCATAGCGACTATCAATACACATGTATTTCTCCGCCACTAATGAACAGTGGTGCTCAACTCGCGATTTACACTGACAATATTTTGCATGCGAGGGTAACTTACAATTATACTTAATCAAAGACTGACGCTAGAAATACAAAATTATGGCGGGGCTATTAAAATTTTAAATTTTCATAAAAGTTGACTGTGACATCGTATTACAATAATTCATGCATAGATTTTACAAAAATATTACAATTTCAATGTAGATATAAAATAAATGCAAAATTAATAAAACGAGAAATGAAATAAAAAAGAAGATGAATGTCAATATTTATATGTAATTATTATTAAATGAATAGTAACGGTCAACGACATACATATAACTCGCGGGATTTTCATGCCAGTGCAAAGTCTACAAGTGCAGAACTATAACGTATGCATACCAGCTGCAAATGACATAGTAGAAATGTGATTTAAATTAGTCATTTAAAATATATAATGGCATCTTATTCATATTCATCTACATTAAAATGCTGCATAAATAACACGACGTGGAACATAGTGAAATGTTGTCGAGGTTATGTTATGGTTCGTGTCTGAAAAAACAATGTAAACACAGTATGTATATATACATTTTGTCCGACAACGCGACATCTATCGTGACAAGCATTTTCAGATAAATATCACGATCAATATCACTGTATGTAAATTGAAAAGGCTTTTAACAGAGATACACATTCGGCAGTGATACTTCATAACGAATGCTAATGTCTGAATCCATTTTTAACATTATTCGTAAGAAACTAGCTAATGGCATGTAAATTTAATCTAACCCGTTTCAAATCTTCCATCGTCTACACTCATGAACACCAACCTATATTCTTTCCCTCACATTGGCTATACCAATTATAATAACTGTGATTCTTTCAACACAAGCATCTCCAATGACAATCGTTTTCGTGGATAATGTTCGATTTACCAAGAACGACATGTCTCCCGATCAGGTTAGAAAATGATCGCGATATTATTCGCGTCGCGTGTGAGCCAAACACTAGACGGATGTGAACAACCAAAGTATACGCGCGATCACGCGTCGTTCTACGATCAAAAATAATCGAAACAGGAGAAGAAACATCGGAATCCAAATGCCTCTTGTCTCGAGGACTTGTCCTCATATCGCCAATCGTGGTGATCTAGCGTTTATTGAGATCGTCGTGTCACTAAAGGAGAGGTTCAAGAAATGCAGCGAGTGCGACACGGACGGGCCTAATTTATGGTTATGCTTGTTCCCCGATTGCCGCTGGGTCGGATGCCCGGAGACGCACCTAGACCACAGCACTGTACACAACCAAAAGTTTCCCACGCATTGTGCTCATATGAACCTTTCCACGAACCGTATATGGTGTTACTCGTGCAAAAGGGAAGTTATAACCAGGCATGTACCGACGCCGCCACTGTCACCCACGCAGATGGATATGAAAACACAGAGCAATAAATTCTCCGGTGATGCGCCTCCCAACGTAGATTGTAGAACGGACGACCTTAATAGACTCATATTAGATAAGTAAGTATTCCTCCTGAAGCCATTCGTAAGTACAGTTTTCTTTAAAACTCCAATAACCGACCTTTTTCTGTTTTGCGAACGACAGGTTCTATGGCGAACTTATAAATAGAGTGAATTATGAAAAGGATGGATTGTTCAATGAGAAATCCGGTGATTCACCGGATAGTACAGACTCGGACGAAAGCAGAGACTTTTCCGGGAAGCCTAGAGGCCTTGTTGGCCTCCAGAACATTGGTAACACATGTTACATGAATGCTGCACTTCAGGCTTTATCCAATGTACCTCCTTTGACGCAATTCTTTGTGGATTGCGGTCATGTTGTTAGCTATATGTCCAAAGATAGAAAGCCTGGCTTAAGCTTGAGCTATTTGAACCTCATTCGAGACATGTGGAATAGGAAGACGAGAGGATACGTTGTGCCGCATGGAATATTGTCCGGCATTCGGACGGTTCATCCAATGTTCAGAGGATATCACCAGCACGACACTCAAGAGTTCTTGAGGTGTTTTATGGATCAGTTGCACGAGGAATTAAAGGAACACGTGGAGGACGATCGCGAGAATGTGCTAAGATTGAAGGGATTAGGAGAGCAATCTTCAGACGAGGATGAGACGGAGATCGATGGGAACGGTTCTAGCCAGTCGGATGCCGAGTACGAGACTTGCGACTCTGGGGTGAGCGAACAGAGCTCGCTCAGCGACGAAGGCGAACGCGGTTCAAAGAAGAGATATTCGCGGATATCTCAGTCTGAGAAGCTGAGGAGTAAGTTTACGAATAGAAGCATCAAAAAGTCAACCGTCGATCAGCCGTTCAACCAACCGCAGAGGTCTACGCAGAACTCGCCCGTTAAGTACAGAACGAAGAAGCAAATGAAAACTCGGAGTATCGTCAGCGATATATTTGACGGTAAACTGTTGAGCAGCGTGCAATGTCTCACTTGTGATAGGATTTCGACGAGAGTGGAGACTTTCCAAGACTTATCGCTGCCCATTCCAAGCAGAGACCACATCGACATGTTGCATCAAGGACCTTTGACTCCGCAGAAGGCAGGACCCTGTTCGGACGTTGTATACGTGACGAATCAGTCGGGTTGGCTGTCATGGTTCTTACAATGGATGCGCTCTTGGTTTTGGGGCCCAGTCGTCAGCCTCCACGATTGCCTCTCCGCATTTTTCAGTGCAGACGAGCTCAAAGGAGATAACATGTACAGCTGCGAGAAGTGCAACAAACTGCGCAACGGAATTAAATTCTCCAAAGTTCTAGACCTGCCCGAGGTGTTATGTGTTCATTTGAAACGGTTCCGTCATGAATTGATGTTTAGTTCGAAGATAGCGAATTACGTTTCGTTCCCGTTGGAAGGATTAGACATGAGACCGTATTTGCACAAAGAATGTGTGTCGAAGGTAACCATGTATGATTTAATATCGGTTATTTGCCATCAAGGAACGGCCGGTGGCGGTCATTATATCTGTTACGCGTTAAACCCCATCGTTAATAAATGGTTCGAGTTCGACGATCAATGCGTCACGGAAGTCTCGCCGGAAACTGTAAAGCATTGCGAAGCTTACGTACTGTTTTATAAGAAATGGTCGCCAGAGATGCTGCAGTTACGCGATAAAACAATGGAATTGATGGAGATCTCTAGTAGAGAATTGTCCGATTTGAATTTCTTCGTATCGAGGCAATGGATAAATCGGTTCAATACGTTCTCGGAACCGGGACCCATAGACAATTCGGACTTCCTTTGTCCACATGGCGGTGTTAATCCTGTTAGAGCGCAATTTGTAGATAAACTTAGCATGCCCATCCCACAAGCGGTTTGGGAATATTTATATAACACGTAAGCCCAACTTCAATGAAATTTTTCAAAACGTTCTGTTAGGAATTGATTTCAGTTATCATCCGTTGAATATTGTTTCAGATTCGGAGGAGGGCCAGCGTGTACACATTTATACGAGTGTCCTAGTTGCGAGGAAAAGTATGAATCGTTACAGAAACGAAGGCAATACGAGATGGAAGTCTTTCAACAATTAAATCATAACACTGATAATCCGACTGCCATTTACGCGATCGCCATGGCTTGGTTGCGTCAGTGGCAAAGCTTCGTGCGGGGTAAAGAGACTCAACCGCCCGGGCCAATCGATAACAATTCCATTATAGTAAATAAAAACGGTCAGAATGTTCTTAAAGTTGGTAAGTATCTGACTTTAAAACACATTGCGATTCACAACAAATGTTTAAGCTGGTTACATATTGTTAATACACAAATAATTGCGTAGGTTCGGATTACGGACAAATACCGGAGGAGCTCTGGCAGTTTTTCGTGACAACGTACGGCGGGGGACCAGAACTAATGTTGCATTCGTGCCAACGACCCGTTTCCGCTCAGTCCAATGTATCGTTACATTCCTCTTCAAATTCGAACGTAGATCAGAATTTCAAATCCGGTCGCACGGAAGTAAAATCTAACAAACTCTCTATGACTAGGAGTTCCGAGACGATTTCGCAACCGGACAGCGCTATCGAAAGCTTAACTTCGGATAGCGAATCCCATCAAACGCAAAGGGATGGCAGCGAGTAGATCAATCCCATCCCCATTGCTGTGCATACAAATTGACGCTTCCACAGGTACACTAAAGTTAAAATCGATACCCTCGTAATAAACGTTTAATTTCCAGTTGCCACGATCTAGCTGTGTTACGGATTATCGTTAGAACTGTTTAAAGAGAAGTGTCTTGTTCAAAGGAAGCAACTATTATGCACCATACTACAACGTGGCCCATAAATTACTTTTCTATTTAAAAGTTGTGTTACTTTTTTTATTTGTTAATAAATCATGTTTCTCTATCGCTATAAAGTATATAATCTATTAACAGATAAAATAGTTAGACAATTTTTAAACGGGAAAGTGAGTTATAGGCCACCTTATATTTTGTACAATACGTAAATATTGCGGAGCAACGTTAGAAAATTTTAGGCAACTCATCTGTATTTCGCGGCATTCGCTTGCGTGTCTTTTTTATTCGCCACTATGCGCAGTTTAATGTAAAAAGAAATTGTGGGTATTATGTGTATTTGATGGGCAATTAGTTAGTACAAAATTTGGTATCTATGACTATAATTATTTAAAAGACAAATATTGTATAGCCTGTAGCCGGTGACATATTATATATAGTACTCCGACTTCGGTGCTAAATTTAACACTTTCTCTATTTGTACATTTACGATAATGTCTCTTTGTGTCATTCCTGCATATATAAAATGTAACTACAACAACCCTGTCCAAAATTACATATTTCTTTCGTTTTGGATATGCATTCGTTAAGAATGAAAAAAGTATATATGCACTATATATAAGTGGAAGACTGAAGGATAAATGAGTTTAGCGAAAATTGTTAGTTAACCCTGGTTAAAACGCGGTGCGATCGCGGTTTAAGAATGCGACACAGTAATGTCAGAACGATAGTAACACAATCAAGCTTCGTATCGTAGGGAACAAGCGGGGAATTTTAAACTTATCGCGATTAACTTAAACAAATTCATTGATAGATGTTGTATGCATCCTCCGTTGTGATCTCACGGCCTTTTATCGTTACCAGAATATTAATCGGCTCCGATGATTAGCGTTTATTTTATAATGCATTGTATTATAACGAACTGTTCATATTGTATGCGCGTGGAACGCTTGTTTGGATGTTACTATTACTTGAGTTATGAAAAGCAGGGACACAAACAATTGTAAAGTATCAATGATTATTATTATGAAAAGTAACATACCTAAGATGAATAATAAACAAGTTGGTTTCTTTATTTATTACAATCTAATCGTTCGTCTTTATTCATGCCTTTTTACAATTAATAATAAAAATGTAGTTTATACATTCAGCTGGTACAAAATAATAATTGTGTCAGTTTTAACTTCGCTGGTATTTCGTTAAATATTTAATTATTAACAGTGTACAAAAATTAACATTTTTGTTAAGGAGGTTGGCATTTAATTCTAACAAATCTGAAAATATGTCCAATAATTAACTACTTGTGAAAAGTACACCGTATATTAATAAATAAAGATAGAAAAGGATTCTTAGGGTCTCAAACGCGAAGCTCAATTTTAACTTCGGATACTTTCTACTGAAGTAGTTAGTCTTTTAAGTCAGTTTTGTTTTATTAAAAAAAAAAACATTTCTATACAATATCCTGAAGAATTGGACTGTCCTAAGTCCGCCCCGACTCCCAACGTCGCCCAAAAAAAACATTGAAGGGGGGCAAACAATATAAAATCGATGTTGCTTAGAGGACACCCATGGTGGAGCCGATCAGCAACCCTCCTCGATTGCGTTTGGCAATTCTCTTCCCCTAATTCGTCTCACATAGGGAGACATGACTTTTAACTACAGTACTGAGACGTGGCGAGAAACGTTCCGTTGGACCACATCGATCGAGGCTTGCGCGTTCGGGGGATGCTGGCCATATTCCTCTGATCTCTCCCAACCCCATAGTCTATGTCGCGATTAAGGGCTCGCGATTAGGGACTGGACGATCGCCGTAGACCGTAGACGACATCATGCGGTGTCGTAGCCCACGTAGTTAGACGATAAAACCCTTTCATTTCTCAAGTATTTCCGTTCTTCGGATCCGCTGCCGGACCCCTTCTTTAATTTCCATCCCCGCGCTCCATTTGGCAAAGAAAAGAGGGGAAAAAATATACGAAACTGGTGAGGAAGATACATCTACGATCGCGTCTCGTTCGTAGCTGATAAGTTTCCCTTGAAAACTGGAGGAGTGAATCTGTTCGTTGTTTGGTAAGTGAGAGAAGAAACCAAACCCTTGCATGGCCCTTTGCTCACGGAATCGGGGGCGAATATTCATAAGGGTAGCTACGGAGAACGTATAGCATTCTTGGGAAATTGCAGAGTTGTTAGTGGGAATTGATGAAATGTGCTGCTACTCTTAATGATTCTATGTTGTAAAAGAGCATTGCTTAGATTTCGTTTTTGTGTGTCTGAAAAGTACTCCTTTTAGATTAAATGGAACTGTGTCAAGCTATATGCCCGACCATTCTTTTCGCTTCACCGACCAATATGACCCGTATATACAGCGGCACGTTCGTTTCTTTTATCTTTAATTACCGTGGAACGATTGCTCGAGGACGCGAAACAACAATAGATAATTAAAAGAAAAAACAGATTTGCTTGGAAGATGATTGAAAGAAATACAGCATTTAATTTACAATAATTTTTCAATAATAACTGTTCCAAGAATTGCACGATTGTCCAGTGGATCCAAACAGCAACTTGCTCGCTTCCGGAAGCAACGAATTAAGCAATGGCCAATTTCCGCGGATTCTACATACCATCCCTGGGGGCAACGTTCAACGTCGCCTGGGAAACACTGAAGGCGAAATGGCCAGAGAACAGCCCTTGTATGGAACTTATCCGGGGGAATGGTACAGGTCAAGCACCGGGACACGGCCAGTTCAAATCCTTCGACGAAGGTCGTGATAACACGGAAATGACGACTATGAACGGAGATCAAGGGTATCGGGACCAGAGCAACGTGGCCATCGCCGAGGATTCCTTTAGCTATCAAAGAAATGGGTAAATATGAATGCTTTTTTTCTATGTTCAATTATGGACTCGATTAAATGTACAGTGGCTGGGTCAAATTAATATGAACACTTCCAAATTACCATTCGTTTGGTATTTGATGAGGAATGAAATTGATAAAATGTTATACTTTTAACAACATATCACAACGATTTGAAAGATTCTACAATTAAACTGTTCTGGGTCGTTTTGCCATGCAGAAGACATAATTTTCTCAATCAATCGTTACTTATTAGTTATTATTTCTTATGCAGTGAGTTTGAATAGTCCCCATAGGTTTTTTATTGGATTCGTATCTGATGATAAGACTTGAATTTTTTTATTAGGAAAAGTTTATTTCTCTGTTACTGAAGTCCTAATATCACCAGAAACATAGAGTATGCAATTCTTCCATCTGTTTATAATAACCTGAACACCCACTGTAGTTGATAAGTCTTGCTGTTCAAGTGAATGTTCAGAAACTCCAAAGGTATTGTACATATTTACCTTGTTGGATCAATTTCTAAAAGAAAACGTTTTTGTTAATCAACAGGGGAACACTTATTTTCTTCTCAAAAGAGAAAACTAAAAACGACAAAAGGTTTACCTAACATTTTCATATGAAATAAAAAGAAGATTATTTAGAATTGAATTACTAACATTGCAGGGACAAAGTGAGAACTGGAAGTGTCAGCAGCGGCGAATTTAGTGAATACGATGAAGGTGGCGGCGAGTTTGGTGGCTCAGGTGTAAAGATCAATGAATGGCAGGCAGCATGGAACGTTACAAACGCCATACAGGTATTTTTCATCTATCTATCAAACCCATTATAAAATTCCAAATGATCGTTTGTTCGTTAATTCTGCTTTGCAGGGTATGTTCATAGTATCGTTGCCCTTCGCAGTACTGCGTGGTGGTTACTGGGCAATCGCCGCGATGATCGGCATAGCGCATATTTGTTGCTACACCGGTAAGATCCTCGTCGAATGCTTGTACGAATTAGACACCACCACTGGCCAACGCGTCCGCGTGCGAGACTCGTACGTGGCCATAGCGAAGGAGTGTTTCGGTCCGACCTGGGGCGCCAGAGCGGTGAACATAGCTCAGATCATCGAATTACTGATGACCTGTATCCTGTACGTTGTCGTCTGTGGCGATCTGATGATAGGCACGTTCCCGGAAGGCGCGATCGATACCAGAAGCTGGATGATGCTGATCGGGATATTCTTATTGCCGCTCGGGTTCCTCAAGTCGTTGCAGCACGTCTCGGTTCTCAGCTTCTGGTGCACCATGTCCCACTTGTTCATAAATGCGATCATCGTCGGCTATTGCATCCTGGAGATCGGTGACTGGGGCTGGTCGAAAGTGAAGTGGACGATCGATCTGGAGAACTTCCCCATCTCGTTGGGCGTGATCGTCTTCAGTTACACGTCGCAGATATTTCTGCCGACTTTGGAGGGCAATCTAATCGATCGTTCCAAGTTCGATTGGATGCTGAATTGGAGCCACATCGCGGCGGCCGCATTTAAGTCCCTCTTCGGTTGGATCTGCTTCCTGACGTTTCAAAATGACACCCAGCAGGTGATCACGAATAACTTGCACTCGACCGGATTCAAGGGTCTGGTGAACTTCTGCCTGGTCGTAAAGGCCGTGCTCTCTTATCCCTTGCCGTATTATGCGGCCTGCGAGCTCCTCGAGAGAGCATTCTTCAGGGGCAGGCCCAAGACGATCTTTCCGACGATATGGACGGTGGACCGCGAACTCAAAGTCTGGGGCCTAGCGTGGCGGGTCGGGGTTATAGTCTTCACCATTCTCATGGCGATCTTCATCCCCCATTTCAGTATTCTCATGGGCTTCATCGGCTCTTTTACCGGCACCATGCTGTCCTTTATCTGGCCCTGCTATTTTCATCTGAAGCTGAAGAGAAACTCCATGGAGTGGAGTGAGGTCGCGTACGACTGCTTCGTCATTTTCCTCGGAGTCCTCTTCGGGGTGATCGGAGTGTACGATTCGGGCAGTGCCCTGATCAACGCCTTCGAAATCGGTCTACCGTTTTGAAGGGCCATCATTCTGGTCCGACCCCTTCGATCTTTGTTTCTATTCCATAACCATCGAATTGTAGCTCGATCGATTCACGCCGTTCGGTTATCGTTAAGCGGCCTAAGCCCAATTTGCACCCTGGTATCGAGCAATACACTGTATAAAAGTCCTAGTGCTTCCGAAGTAGCTGCAATCCCTTGAGGACACCAATTGAATTTTTAACGTTGATCGTGAAAAGAATAATTGTATTGATGAATTCATAAAAACGGAGATCGAGGAAAATTTGCCCCAACTAGATATCATGGTTCAACAGATTCGTATACAAAAGGTTCGCCGCGGTTTTCAGATTGTACATTTACATTCAACCAGAACTAACACATATCTAGCACTAATTTGAGGCGAGAAAGTTGTAGAGGAGAGAATCTTTGGCTTCGACGTAATTCGTCTTCCTTTTTCCCAAGAAATGATTATCGACGTTCAGGGGCTTTTTAGGTGAAAGAGAAAAAAAAGAACAGTTAGACTATTTAGCGCGCAGTAAACGTGACAATATCTTGCTAGCTGTGAGTAGTCGATGTCTTCCACACGCGTTTACAAGCGAGTTGCACGGTGAATATATTGTATGTACAAGTTAACTACTGTTACGCAGATTTTATAATCACATTGCGGATCTTGTGATTTCTATCTACGCGTTGGCGAAGTGCCGCGCCGAGGAGGGGTCCGGTGGTCGATGAATTTTCAATTAGGCTGACAAGTGGTTGTAAAACGCGCGTTTATTATTATGCGTTGTTTTAACTTTGCCTGCTGCAACGTCTCCTCGTCGTGCCAGCGATTGCAAATATGTAATCAGTTATGTACGCGCGAGTACAATTAGTTATACATAATCCAACGTCTTCCGTGGTCTACGCAAGGCCAAATATTAGAATACACATTAGTTTAAGCAATATGAATGTAGCCGGAAAAGTAGTTTGGCGAGCACTGCGAGACGTTCTTTAAAGAACGACAGCCGTTTAATTGTTGCATTTCAATCTTTTTAAAGAGCAGATTAATGGTTGAAGACAGGGGTAATGAATTTGTGATGAAATGGCAGATTTTCGTGGACGTTTTACGAGTAAAGACAACCAAAACAAAGAGAATTAGGAAAAACAAAAGGGAATAGAGTTGATTAATTCTATACATTTCTCTAAATTATTACTTTTTTTATTCAAAGGATAAAATGGGAACATCTCGCAGTCAGCAGAAATGTGTTATATTTAAATGAGGTACGATAATGTATTTATGAAACAAGTCTTCCAATGATGTCTTCCAGAATGATAATAATGATCCATGTACAGGGTGTTCTGTTACTGCATGTCAATATTTTAAGGGGTGATCGCTGAGGTGATTCTGAACAACGTTTTCCTGTACGAAAATGCTGGTTAAGGCTTCATTTTTTAATTATTAACGAAAAACGCTGACCAATCAGAGCGCGCGCTCAGCCCAGAGGGCGTTCAAGACCGCGGTTGAGCGTGCCACGATCGTCTCTCGGCTGAGCGTGCGCTCTGATTGGTCAGCGTTTTTCGCTAATAATTCAAAAACGAAGCCTTAACCAACATTTTCGTACAGGAAAAAGTTGTTCAGAATCACATCAGCAATCGCCCCTTAAAATATTGACACATAGAAGCCGAACACCCTGTGTAGGAAATATTTGTCAATGATATTAAACGTTATATCGAGAGTTTCTAGGAGTTAAGCGTTAACTGTTAAGGCTACGATGAAATTTAATGTATGAGTGAACTATCATTCGCAGAGCATTTTAATTATAGTTCTATCCTTTCTCGAAGAGTTTATTATTTCCTTTAACATTTATCAGTGTAGAGAAATGGTAAACTAAACACGAACATTGCCTTTTTGAAAAGAAATCTAATCGTACTGAATCGATAACGCATATCGATTCTTTATTTTAAGATGTGCAACGCAGCTTTGATTATAATCGTCGACCAAAAGCACCATATTAGATAAAGTTTAGGCGCATTGTGGCGCGCGAAACTATAATTTTCATGATTGGAAAAGAAAGTTTCTAATTAAAAAAAAAGTTGAAGAGAGGTATTGAATAATAATCATTCTTCTTTGCGAATGCAATCTATTTGCAATGTGAACTGATATAAACAATGCTACAAGCGTGTTTCGTTGAAAGGAACGAAAATGTTTATTCACGCCTCTTTTATGAAATAGTGTAAAATACCGTATGATGATTACATTAGATGCGTTAATTGCGATTATCTAACGTGTTTTTTTTTGTTTAGGTCGAATTAGCGTCGTACACAAATGTGTGGATAGTTGTTCAGAGTAATTAATCATTATTAACACTTAATTTTTGTATTTTCTATTTTCCGGTATATAATTGTCTCACCGCCGACGAAGAAGTTATACACATTTAAAGCGCTTTCCCAGAAGTATGAAGTTTTCGTGACATTTCGAAGAAAAACCTCATTAAAGCTCTAGTTAAATATAAAACGTATAGACGTTACAAAACGATGTAAAATGGGCTTCCATGCATATATATGTATATAAATTGTATAGATATCAGTTTATTACATATAATTTATATACATATGTATTGTATATAAAATGTGAAAAAATGAAAATACATTACCAAAATTTTACATGTTGTCGTTTACGTCTTTATCCATCTCATGATGAAATACTTTTACACTTATAAAAACGTAACTTTCTACGTAGAAGAAAGTGCCTCAATTCTGTACAGATGTGATTTTCACCAATGATTTAGTTCTGCTCTAAATATTCCTTACCGGTACATAAAGGAATCGACTGATTCAGAAATTTTAGAGTATATTCATATATCACGATGAAGCTATTGGTAAGACGCAAAATTAGTAGATTAATTGCCATTAGTGATACTATATACGTATGTATATACATATATGTTTTGTATATGTTTTCTTACAACAAAATTTCTTTTTTTTTTCAGAAAATCAGCTTCTTGTTTTATTTCTTTACGTTGATAATTTCTATAAACGCCAGACATAATAAGGAGACGATATTTGCGCAAGACGATGTTCTAGGTAAGATTGAAAAAAGATTTATGTAATGATTATTAACAAAAATCTTTTCACGTATAATTGACTTAAGTTCACGAATAATAATTACTCATCATAATGAATAATTATACATTAATTTGTCCCAGATTATTCAAATTAACTCGCCAATCGCGTTTTTTAAATACTTCCAGCGTTGCACAAACAGCAAAGATATAGTAAATAAATAATTTTCATTCGGTGCAATATTTGGAGCAACTATCTCTTTTGTGTTGCATATAAATTTATTTGATATTTAACTGTTGTTTAATACAAAACTGGACAACACGGTAGACTTTCGATAAGTGAGTAAAAATCGGTACCCCAAGATCCTCCGTTATCGTGTAGAAGAAGCGAAATTTATAAGTTTGTGGAGCATTAAAGTCCCGTTCACTGACAAAAGCGTATTCAAGCTTGGTCGTGTGGTATGGGGTCGGGGAGGCGAAGAATAAACGGTAGTGGGGATAATTTATCCTCACTTACGTGTAAATTGGCAAATCCTCTATTATCGAGAATCTACTGTAATTCGTTCAACTTTTGATGGATTTAAATCTCTCGATTTAGATGAAGTGCCTCGTGTAAAAGTCAAAGTATTTCGTGGCCCCAGTGAAGAACAGGATGGAGAACAGTTTGCTAAGTGGGGATTCTGGATAAAACAGCCAGTCTAAACGAAATTGACGAGATAAATTATGATTTATTGTTAACGGTGATTTATAAAATACAATTGAAAATCATTTAAGTTGCTTAGCCTCTAGACTTTAATTTAAATTCTCATTTATTAACAGATACTATACTTAAGAGACAAGAAGATTGCTTTAAAAATTTAGGGTTCCGGGTACCCCTTAAATACGACCCTTAAGTTTGATGCAGAAATATAAATTACGCCGCTTCTAAACAGAATTCTTTAATAACTAATGACTCAAATTAAAGCTTAGATTCCCAGCTACAATCTAGTATAACGTACAAATGATTTCCTATATGTATATTGTGCTTTACGAATAACCTTTAACAATATCCCCAACAATTAATTGTCTATAACAAATAATCCAGAATAGGAATTGTTATGAAACTACAGTAGTTTGTAGCTCAGACTCTTAGCTTTAATTTGAGTCCCGGATCATTAAAAAATTCTGCTTTGAGGACGAGAAAAGTGCATTTCATTAAAACGCTAATGTCGCCTAGATGACAAGATTTGCTTCATTGTTCAACTGCGAGGTGGTTATAGTGTTTCGCTGCACCAAACCAGGGCTGTCTTAAAAGGGCTCTGTAGGAAGTGCATTTTAAGCGCAATAAAATGTACCAATAAAAAGATGTAATTCCCACTTGAAAATATAAATGCAATCCTTAAACCCTACTTGATCCAACAAAATTGATTTAACTTGTTAAGTTCCGTAAAATATGTTTGAAAAATACATTTATTTCCCAACTAATCTTACAAAAATATATACATAAATACTCCAAATATAACCATTCACAATATTTTTCACATTTAGAATAGTAATGCTTCAATCATTCCAGAGTATATGTATATGTATATGTACTTTGTTCAAACGTTTGTTTGTACCATACTTGTGATAATTTTAATCGGAAAAAATAATTAATACGTAATTTACGCCTTAATAAAAAATATACTTAAGCCAGATAGCTCCATTTTGTTGTACCAATATTACACGACATATTGCTACTTCTGAAATATGGTACAATTTCTAATAAAATAAATAATAAAACATATTGGAAATGATCATTTGTACTTTTAAAAAGTAACATTGTTTTAAACAGCATTAAAAGAATTCTCCTATAATCGATATACGTTGTAGGAATGATTGAGATTGGCAAGATAAAAGTTGATAGTTCATTCTTGCAAAGTCACTTGTAGGATACAAATCCTTTTTTCGAATATTCTCGAGTAATATTTGCGGTTCAAATCGTGCTCTTACATTACTTTGTTTAATAAATGCTTCCGTGTTATTTCTCACAGCAGGAGTTGTATAATGACCGTCCGTGGCAGCATATGCTTCGTAGCTATCAATATTCTCACTATCATCAGCTTTGTAAATGCCTGAGGGAGGTACGACAACTTGTACTTTCAACGAATCGAGATCAGGACTACTGGTACTCAATCCATCTGCCTCTTCTATCGTTATGGCTTCATCTGGTTGATTGTTTACAGGCGGTGCAGGAGTAATTGCATCTTCATTAATATCCTTTTCTACATTGTTCGGTGTAACATGTCTTATCTCCGATAATCTCACGATTTCAATCGGTTGTTTCTCATTACTTTCATCTTCTTGATGCGACACATTGTACTCTATATTTTCCTTGTCCTCCCCATCGTTCACAGGAATGAACTTCCATAGCATCGCCTTTTCGGTTGAGAATAAATTCTGGCTTCTATGACAACAGTACAAAGCCCCAGGATCTATGGGATGCGCCTCCGTATTAAAAATGTAACCACCCGCATCTACAATGCATTGACCCCATTGCGTTTCGATCACTTCCCCTTTCTCACCAGAATTGTGAATAAAGTTATCTGTATCGAAGAGAAGATAAAGATATTTAGTCGTTTCTGCCAAGAAGAAAGACTCCATTCTATCAGCCTTACGGTGGTCCCTGACATCGTTGATCGTCGCATAGCCACAAGTCGTTTTGGCGCTGTGCTGCAAACTCCTCAGTATGTCCACTCCGACTTGTATCAAGTAAGGATCACCAGTCGCTCTGTACAAGTACATAACAGATTCTATAAGTTCCGGCCGTAATGGATACCCTTCTCTGTTCGTACCAGCTTCAGCCTGCGCTATATTATAAAACTCTGGCGTGAATCCGAATTGCTTCCAAACACGATGGTAATTGTGTATCGATTTCATGGCATCTCCTATCTCACCGAAGAGACTCAATACTCCGGGCCAATAAGCGTCCAAGGATTGGAAAACTGGCAGTGTTACCTGACCCTTTGTCATGGACACCCAAAGATGCCAATCCTCTCGGCGAATGTATTTTTCGATCGCTGCTTTATGCTCGTGGAAAATAGTTGCCAGTAACGGGTCCTGGAACAGCAGAGTGCCCTTTGCTAGATACTCGAAGTAAGAATCGACGCCAGCACCGATTCCAGAATCCTGCGCAGTCCAATGGCCTGTTAATACGTCCACGTGATTTCCCACCAATCCAATATTCGATTTGTAGTAGTGTAACGCTTTGACGGCGTTCATAGCTACCTCTTCGTACAATGGATCCCCAGTTAATCTGGATAATGTCCCAAACTCCAATAAGAACGTACCTATGCCAGCCGTGCACGTGATACTCGTTTCACCTTCGGGCACTCCGTATTTCAAATTCACAGTGCCATATGGCATTCCAGTCGGGGTATCGAAGGCGGGAAGCAAACGTTTTGCCATATCTTCAGCAAGACGTAACAGCGGTCCGTTGCATGGCCATCCTGGCTCTAAACGGAGGCCTGCCTTGCGTGAGAGAAGGTGAGCACTGAGCAGCCCTCCAACAACTCTTATATTCGTCTCAAATACAGACACATTGATGTTGGCTTCAAAGTTCGCTCTACCGCTTATAATATCCGCCACGCGTCGAAATTCGGAGAAATTACCCATTACAGCGAGAGTGTCCAGCGCGTCGATGAGCGTTAAAGAAAAGCTACCCCATGTATCGAATCCATCACAGCTTAGAGATCGCAGTTCGTCGTAGGGGTAGGCGTATGTTAAATAGCTTGAGTAAGCATGATCGAACATAGACCGCACTTCCTCCCTCAGAGCAATCAAATCTTTCTTCTCGTATTCGCGTAGGCTGCTCACCAGAGATATGATGCCACAATATAACCACACATTGTGGAGGAACATTTTGACAATAATTTCGTAGATATTAGCAACTTAGGAGTAAACAAAAACCTACGGATTGCAATATAAATGCATGTGTAACGTGAAGTGTGTTTTCCTTAAAGGTGGCATTACTTAACAATGGTAAAATTCTTAAAAACCGGCATCTGCCGATACATACGTGACTTATTACTATTCGTTCTGTTTGACGTTTCCCGGAAAGCACTACGTTGATAGATTCGGACACTTCGTCATTTAAATGAAACCCTACTATTTATGTTTATAACTTAACCTAATTTACAATGGTACGTTAATTGAACGTATTCGATTAATCATATTTATGTATAATTGCATACAACATGCGAGTGGTAAAATAAAATAATACGAAAACATAATTTTCATTACAGTTACATAGTTACTTGAAGATCTCTATGTTCATTGCCGCGTGGATTGGTTGTTAGTTGTTGCATTACGTCTCATATAATGTTGGTTAGGTTAGGTTATATTGAAGAACAATTTAAAATTTCATGTAGAGTTCTTCGTTTTCGCAAACAGTTTTGCACTCTATTCCGAAAGTAATTATTTCAGAAAGATATTGATTTTTTAACAGTTACATTAACAAAATACGAATAATAATTTATAGAAAGTTCATTTTAAACTTACAGAATTCCTTTTTCCAAATGTGAGGCACTGTACGTAATGCAAAATATGTACACATGTATCGCAGTAAATTAATTAGAAATATTTGAAACTGCTTCAAGCAAATGAAAAAGCATGTCCTCTCTTTGCCCAATGAACACTATATCACTCTGCGTTCATTGGTGCGTGGCGTTGTGCATTAAGTTCCATATGATATGTTTAGAAAGAAGTGCAACGTTGTTCGTGTGACAGGTTCAAACAGAACGCAGCTTGGAATATAGGAAAGTGTTTTGAATAACACTAAAATCCACGTCCAAATATTGCCCTCGATCGAGTGTAAACTATAAACGTCCTACATTGATCGTCACACGTATCAGTGAGCGACTTTCGAACACCGTTTACAGGCAATGGCGTAAAATTAATAAATGCATCAGGATCGATTGATGTTTGTCATCCGTCAGAGTGTCCTGAATAAAATCGTCACTCGCAACTAGCGTTTGTTGTATATTATGGGAGCAACATTTCGTTCAAATCCACCGACGAAAGTGTACGGAAAATCATCTTCCGTTCGAGCGAGTATCGTCAATTGTTGGTTAAAGTTAAAAATTAATAGTCACTCGACAAGAACACGATAGCGATCGAGAAAAATGAGACTCAATGAGCTCGTGTATTGGTAAGAAATTGTACACATTCTCTATGCGTTATGTTTCTATAAGAAGATTCGGTTTCAGCACAGATCCAACGCGTAACATATGATTTCGATTTTCAAGGTATCAAAAGAAGATTGGTACTTACGATAAGCAACAATGGGAGAAAACCGTGGAGCAACATATTCTTGGTGGCTATACGCATGTTCCGATGAGAACTGCCAAGTTAAAAACAGAACTTATCGACGTGGATCTTGTACGAGGTAATAAGTTAGAGGAGCGATTTATATTTCAATTAAAACTACTCAAAAAATTTGAATGTATTCTCCGTTCCAGCTAAGAGTAAACCCGCATGGCGATGAGTTATTGACTGATCTGCTCAGTTCCCACTACACGGACAAAGTATGTAGGAAGTGTAAGCAGGTGGTAAGACAGAAAAAAAGGACGGTCCCATGCACGAAATAGGTTTACTCTTAGCTGGAACGGAGAATAGTAAGCTAGCGAGTTTACTAATCTTGCGTTACAATTATTTGATAATTTATTGTATATTCATGCAGGTTCCTCTTTCCCGAAAGCCAAGCCAAAGCATGGATTGTCCACGGTCGCTTTCTTGGCCCTTCAACGACTGTTATTTCTTCCTTTGTACAGAACATGGTGGATACAGCAGACTAGTTTCAAAGTTTTCGCTCTGTTTTTGTTATTGTACAGCTTGCAGATGATGAATATGATCATATATTTTTATCAATCGGGAAAGGACAATGAAAGCGATGTATGAAACATTTATATTGCATTTAAGACATGTCCATTTTAGAGATGGGTTCGAATCACGAAAAAAGATTAAACTTTTTGAATTCTTGAAATTCGTACCGTTCTCGAGTTTTGAAGGATTTCGAGGAACTCATGCTTAGTACATTTATACATACACGAACACGTAATAGACAATATATATATATGTATACACTTACAGATTGTAACAACATCAGAAATACTAATACCTGCTATTATGATGTTGACGTTGTGCATTGTTCACTCTCATATCGTATCAACGCATTCCGGTCCAACAGTAACTGATGGACAGAACAAGCAAAAAATGGTCAGACGCCTGCGACACACAAGGTGTCGTATTGGTAAATCACGGTCTAGAAAGACAATACGTAAGTCGCTTTGGTACAAATGTATTCTCCAAACAGTTAATACAGTTATACATTATACATAAAGACTTCTCATATGTATCGAATAGGTTTACACGAAGATTCGAAATCTTCTCAAGACACAGCTTCTGAGAAAGCTAATTCGATCAGCGGCGAAGTACTAACATCTGTACGATTTGCTAAAAAACTCGTAATTGAAAATTCTTCTTTAACCGTTAGCCGGTCACAGGTAACCACATCACTATTTTAAATATGACAGAGTTTCAGAAACTTGACATATTTAATTTACTTTTATAGGAATTCGTAACTGCTCAAGCGTCCTGCGATAACGAGCCTATAAACGCGGCTGTGAATAATCCTCTTCCTGTGAACGAAGCTTCAACTAGTCATACTCGATCAAGTTAGTACACATTATATATTATTCTGAAACCTTCCGTATTGATTAGATTGGTTTTTTCTTGTTTAATACAAAGTATATCTTTTGGTGTCATAGGCGATGTTCCAGTAGAAAATTTGAAGAACGTACATCAAGATGATGATGGATTCGAAAGCTTGAACGGCAATGTGTCGAGTGATAATGATAAAACTACTGCGCGAACAGCGGTGGAGAAGCGCAAAAGTGCGTTGCAGAAAAACAGTGAGGAACGTATTCTTTGGCTACCAGATCCCTCCACTCCGCAAGGCTTGCAGGCCAAATATTCAGGTTCGAATTGTAATAAAACTCATTCCATTCTTCGATATCAGAGAATAAAACATGATATGTTTATCTATAGTCGTGTATTTTAATATTTCATACGTCTAAAATGTTTGTTGGACTTTTTTTGTAACTTTTTATCTGAATCCATCCTGCTTCGTCACGTGCTCATTTACTTTTACATCGATTGGTAATTTATTGTCCGTTTGGAACTGCTAACACGCTTTAATCTTTGTTGAAAGGTAAAATGACCTATTAGCTAAAATGATTGTCTTCCACTTTCCACGCAGAACCTGAATTGAAGGCTGAAGAGAATTTTTCGAATAGCGAAGCGGAGACTTCAGGTAAGGTGGTAAGTACTCTTAGGTCTATTATGCATGGTATTCTATTAGTTTGCCTTTTATGTAATTCTTTCCCAATATTACATCGGAAAACTCTCCAAATTTATCGTACTCCGAATATATTTTCCTATATCGGTTCACCATTCATTTTGCAATTCTTCTGTAACGTATATTTCATTGCATTGGATAATTATATAAGTTTCATAAACTTTTGTTCCCGTTTTTAGAAGTGTATAAACATGTTAAAATTTTGAGTTATTATTTAAAGGATAAAGATCAGTGTCTTATGGGAATAGGACCGAGAGAAGGTCGACAGCAATGCGAAAGCGAAGAAGAAGGAGAATGCGAAGAGACTGTAACGAATCATTTAACGGAAGCAACAACATCTGCTACAGAATGGATGGGTGTAACAACAAACAGCGATGAATACAGGTGGAAATTACTTAGTTTCATTTTTGTACAACTTATAATAGAAATGAAGAAATTTCTTTACGTTCGCTTATTAAATACACCATTGAAAAACGAAAACCTTTTGCAGCTCAGAACTCGAGGAGTCGGATTTGCATAGCGAGAGCAACAAAAATTATGGAGAGTTTGTGGAACATCCTTTTTCTTGGGAATTCGAATTACCACCCTCCATGATGCTTAGTTCCAATTGCGCTGCTTACGATCGTGGTAATGTATAATACAAAAACATGAGAGATATCAGAATTTATAAGTCATTCAAGGAGAACTAACGCATTGCATTTCAGTTTCATGCACTATATGGACGAGACGCGATATAAAAAAAGCTGAACTATCGGTGCTGGACATCAGTTCGGCTATTATAGCTAGAGTAGAATCAATGCCCGAAAGCATGAATTACTTTTACGGGGGCCTAATGCTTAGCGTAGTATTATCTCTAATACCATCTATGAAGCGACTGAGCGATCACGTGGGAATGGATAATAGTAGCAATACAACCAGTTCCTTGATACCAAACGATTTAACTTACGTCAATTTAGAGACATATAGCGATATTTTGAGCAAAGTTGTAGATTTGGCATTTGGAACGACCCTTTGGTAATTGCAATACATTATTCTATGATTGAAATAAATTACAAAATATTATCGATTGTACTATCGGAGTAACGGAAAACAATTTCGGTTTCAGGGAGCGCGTAGTAGTGCTTATATCAGCTTTCGAAAGACTTGCGCTATCCGCCTTGTTATTTTTCCTACTGGCAGTCGCGGAACGTACTTATAAGCAAAGGCTCTTGTACGCCAAATTATTTTCGCACTTAACATCGTCGAGACGTGCAAGGAAATCCGACTTGCCACATTTTCGATTAAACAAAGTACGCAATATAAAATTGTGGCTAAGCGTTAGATCTTATTTAAAGGTACGCTGAAATACATTTATTTAACCTTATTCCAACTTCTCACATTTTCATACTATGGCAAGTCGTTTTAATATACGATCTTTTATAGAGAAGAGGGCCGCAGCGTTCTGTAGACGTAATAGTATCAGCAGTATTCATTGTTACCTTATTGTTGTTATCATTCGTAAGCTTGGAATTAATTAAGGTAATGAAAGGATTGTGGAATAATTTTGCAACAAAATTTGTGTACGCTTTGATATTTATATTTATCATTGCTTAGGACCTTGAAAGTTTGCATGCCCGATATAATGTTGAAGCATTGTTCTGGAGTTTCTCCCTTGGGATATTTATACTGCGTTTTATGACATTGGGTACAAAAATCAATAAAAAGTACAGAAATCTCTCGGTCTTAATAACAGAACAGGTAATTTAAACGAAAATAAACTATACGTTAAAACTTTGTGCACGATTCATATTTTTTTTTTTTACTACAAATTAGAATGTTTCTTTCTACTTTTAGATTAACTTATATTTGCAAATAGAGCAAAAACCACATAAAAAGGAAGAGCTTATGGTCGCGAATAATGTTCTCAAATTGGCAGCAGATTTAATAAAGGTAATAAAATATTTCTCTCCTTTTATTTGTAAGGTACCACTGTTGAGTAAAATAATATTTATTTTACAGGAGCTCGAATGCCCGTTTAAAATATCTGGTTTATCAGCGAACCCTTACTTATACACCATCACGAAAGTGGTGCTATTATCTGCCCTTTCGGGAGTGCTCTCAGAGTTACTTGGATTTAAGCTGAAGTTACATAAGATAAAAATCAAATGAAGAAGAGATATGACATATTTCTTTTCATGCAACTACCTCATGATGTTAAAAATTTAACAGAAATAACAGTTTTGTTATTAAACATTAGGATATTCAATGGGTAGCGTTCTATATACACGTTTCAAAGAATGTAGTTTCGTTTCTTAATAGCTTAATTAACGAATTTAGAAATACATTACATAGTAGCGTTACTTCTCGTAATTGTTAGAAATTTCGTGTCGTAACAACGAGTTGAGTTGCTGAATTGCTTTAATTTAGTTACCTTAAAGATAATGAAAGAGTTGCCAGTGACTATTCTAGTAAGCTCCACGATTAAAGTTGCATTAAAATATCGGCAACAAAGTGATTCTTTTGTTTTGAAATAATGTTTCTCCGAGGCTTGTTAAAACTTGTTCTAGTAGCAGAATTTATCGTTGCATATGACTGTTTGTTAATGATACTCAGCAAATAATTTAGATATTTATTTCCGCTTTTTGCATAGGATGATTAAATACTACGCGATCATAGTGTTATGAATAACGCGAATAATCTTTTAGGTGAATTGTGCGATATATAAAGCAAAGAATATAATAGTGTCATGTTTACAATGTACCGCGAGGTTTAAAATGTTTCGATTTCAATGTGCATTAAATAAATTTGAAGGGATTATTGTTGTTAAATGGATCTACATTTTGAAAATAAATCTTTATGCTATAATCGCTATTTTTATTAAGATTTGTTTAAACAAATCTTAATATTGTAAGAAGGATAGTAGCTCCATGAAAGTTACATTCGAAAAAATTCTATTTAAAGTATTTCTAGGAGGATTTCACGTGTATCTATACGTTAAATAAATTTAGAAAAAGTAAAATTTCGTTTAAACATCTGTATAGATATATTTTTTTTATTATTATATATATTATTATGTATAATCTTAAGATACGCATAAAATAGTAAAATTGCCTCCATTATTAACAAAAAACGGCATCTGCTTAGAAGAGTGTTGCACATTAATTATACGTTCCAAGCACCTTCCTTTTCGGCCTTTGCAATTTTGACGCTCACGTATTCTTTACTTTATCACGTGTCGAAACATCGTTGTCGTCATTCTCCTTATTCTCATTCTGCAATATGAATTGCATACGAACAGCATTAGCGATGCATTATAAATAAGTATTATAGATGAACGATTAAAGCGTTCTACGTAAAAAATTATACAAATCTTTACCTTTATATACATTTCCGCATCGGGTTGCGTATGCGGTTGCATGGATATTGAAGATACGTCGAATGTTTGCGTCATACTTCCGCAATGGGAACCCATGGAGTTGCAAGACATTGCGTGCTTTGATAGGTCGTTGTTTAACGTAGATGCAGCAAAAGATGCACAATCAAGCGGAGAAGATACAAGCGTAACATCGGACAGTGCAGTAGAATTTGCAATCTGTTTCATTGCCAGTTCATTGCTCATGTACGCATCGTCCTATACAGAATCGTTATTTCACAAATACGATATACAGGGTAAATCTGGGAACTGGGACAGGCTACTGTTCTTTTCTACGTAAAAATAGAAAAAGATGATAGAGGAAAAAATTAATAAGCATTGCACGTCCTAACTTCCTATGACCTTATTTTTTATATGGATGCATCGATGCATCCGCCAGGTGCAACTGCACTTTATTCTTTAATGCATCCCATCTTTTTCTATTGGATCACTCGATTCCTTTCATTATCCTACGCATAAAAGCACTAACCCAAGGTAATCGAAATATCAATACTTCACGAGATATTTAACATTTTATGTCAGAAACGTACTTTATTAGGAAAGGAAAATGGTTTGGCACTCATAGCCTAATAATAATCATAGCATAATAATAATAATAATAATAATAATAATAATAATAATAATAATAAAGTGCAACTACATCTGACGGTGCATCCATATAAAAAAAAATCAGGTCGTAGGAAGTATGGTATTATGCCGTATGGCTTAGCCCTCTGTCATTTTTTGGTATTTTTACTTAAAAAAGAGCAGGAATTTGTTCCAGTTCCTAGAAACTCCCCGTATTTACACCTTCGTAGTACGATATGCAAATTATACACCGTTCGTAACACGTATTCTACTTACATCGTCCTCCGTTGTTTCAACAAGTCTCCTAGTTTCTCTAAATCTCTGTAGGATTCGTTCGTGCGGCGACGTAGTTTTAAATTCCCGTGGATAGGAGAATTCTTTCTTAATAGGAGTTGACCCTAACGAAACGTTAATAAACGAAGATAAACACCTTTTTTCTCTCATCATCTTGCATATAATCAGATACCTGTTGGAATATCGCGTTGGATATCTTTATCGAAGAATTCGTTGATATCGTTTACTGTCTTTTGTAGCTTCACAGCTACATCTTCGCTCCATATGAACGATTTATCGATTTGCTCTTCTACCTTTCTCGATATTTCTGCCGAGTCTCTGGAAACTTTAACCTTCTTATCCTCCATGAACTCAGCGTGACTTTTATTTACATTGACAACTGCTTCGTGCGCTTTCTGTAAAAATAGTTTCGTCCGTTAGAAGAAGTTTTTCGGGGCTTAATTAGCAGTTGAACGTTTTATAAGCTTTACATTGATTAATAAAAGAGCCTCATTTTTGTCGGCATCTATCTTCGGCTGAATTTCCTTAACACTGTTTTGCGTAAGCTTTTTGTACTGCTCTAATACATTACAACTTTCACCTATCCCCGACTGTAATTCGCTCATTAGAACTTTTCCTTCTTCCGTGCTTCTGAGTGCCAGCTCTTCGTTCTGAAAGCCAAATGTGAAGTAAATTTTGAAGAAAATGTCATAGAAATAAATTATACGTGAAAATTACCAGCTTCGTTCCGATGGTAACATCATTCTCAATCTTTTCTATATCAGCTTCGATCTGTTCCTTTAGATTGTTATTCATCGAGATTTTCGTATCGCAGCCATTTCTTGTATGATCGTTAATTTCGCTACAAATTTTATCAACATGATTGCATGTATTCGTCACTGCCAAGTGATGCTCCCGCTGGGTTTCATTTAGGATGTTGAACTCAGAAAATACATCGCCCATCATCTGCAATAATGACCATAATGAATAATTCCAATTATTGAAATGCGACAATTTTTCTTATACCTTTGTAAGCAAATTTTGCTTCTCGGAAAATTCTTGCTTCCGACGTAGCGCTTCAATCTCCTTCATTATGCTCTCAATATTCTTGTTAGTATGATTATAGGTTTCCAACCGATAGGCACAAGTGGAGTCGATCATTTCTTTTATAAGACCGGAGGCTTGTTTTAACTTTTCGGACACATTACTCCTTACGACTTGTAAATGCGCGGCAATGTCATTTTCAATTATGCTACTAATATGTTGGGCCATTTTCGAAGAAACGACACTCAGAAATTCAGTTCCCAAGTCTATCGTATTGACTGTATCTTTTAGTTCATTCTCTATCCACTTTTGATAGTACGAATGCTGAAATATTAAAAAGGCGATGTGGTAAATGTTCATAAATGCACTGTGCAACAAATTTGGACTCTTTGTTTATTTTACAATATCCATTAGGTGATGCTTGTAGAGTTTATCGTATTGAATACGCACCTGTACAGTTTTTGGAAAACATGAATTTTTGTACAAACGCGTGTGTGAACGCGTTGCCGGCGGATATTTTCTCTGTCCGTCCATATTAATAATCGTTTTCAACAATTTTCCTCGACAGTTTCTTCTTCAGAAAACTATATAGAATCCGTCACCATAAAGAAAATTTGTGCTAGACTTCTAGTTGTTCGTGAAAATATAAAAGTAGTGGAAAGTACGCGCATTATACACAAAATCGTATGTTTTTACAAAAATTCATGTGTTTCAAAAACTGTACGCGATGCAGCAATTCTGCTTCCGGATTCGTATTCAGGACGATAAACTCTACAGAAATCACCTAATGGATGTTGCAAATCAAAATTCGTGTTGGACAGTGTTATTAATTCGAAAATGTATCAAGAACGTACGGATTCGTTTATAGTCTTCGTTAAATTGTCAGTGTCGGAGGAATGCTGATTGGAAAGATCGGTGGAAACTTGATGTATCGCCGTGTTGAAGCCATTGCGCGTAGTAGAAGTTTGCGTATCTAATGAAAGTAACAGAATGAAGGGTACACGAAATATTCATCATAGTTTATGTCGTATAACAAAATCTCTCTTACCAAGATTTTCTTTTAATGACGAACCGAATTGCCTTAGTTTCTCGCCATAGGCTGACACGTCTTTCTCGATTTGTTGTAAGCAATCGCAAACGTTGCCTTTAAGCCGTTCGCCAAGCTGTTCAAACGTTTCTTCTGTTTGTCTGTAAAGAAGGAAATATTAGATTCTGTTATTGAAGAATAACATTTAATTCAAGAATAATCAACTCACTTTTTACGCTCAATTTTATCATGCAATTTATACGAATCAACAGTAGCTACATCCGCAACACTTAGCAAAGATTCGGCTTGGTTCAGTAATGACCGTTCTGTATGCATGTACTTCTCTACCAGATATTTTAGCTCATCTCGTTCTCGGATAGTGTGCGTCAGCCGGTCGTTCGTTGATCTCAGAGCATCTACTGCGCTAATTAGTTTGACTTTCGCTTCATCCAACTCTTTCATTTGTGCGATATGCAGCAATTCAAGTTCATTGAATATTTTCTGACGAAATGAATGTATAATATAATAATTAATAATCGCAACATGTTGTTTAGTGAAAACGAAAGTCCGAACCGGCGAATTACCTCTTTGTCTTGCATGTTTTTCACAAGCGCTTTTACATGATTAATCTTTTCTTCTATTTCCTTAGTCTGTTGAGTGATCAGCGTTTGCATTTCATTGTAATTGTCGTTTGCGAGATAAACGCCGTTTCTCTCGCGCGTAGCTAGCAAATCTCGCCGTAATCTTTCGATCTCTGCCGTATATTGTTTAAGGAATTCCTTCTTCGATAGCTTCTGATTTATTTCCGGGCGATTGGTTATATTTTTTGCGCGATGCGCGTAATCTAATGTCGACAGCGTTTCTTCGAGATTAATACTAGCAGGAGATATGGTCGCGATGATGGACGTTTTCGTGCGGCCGCCAAGCGACTCTTGTAGTAATCTTGTCAACTTGGATTCGCTGCGTAAGATATAACAGACGTAATCGCGATACTATACTTATTAAAGGAGAGAGAAACATTTGAAGAAGGGCTCGTTACCGGTAAGGTATATGCGGCGCTCTTTCAACTAGAGCCGTTATAACTCTGCCAAGGGTTAGCAAAGATTGATTGATACTTCCAGCTTCCCTCGCCCTTCTGTCAATGGCGCCCGATCTTCCAACATTTTCACTACCCGCTAGATCCACCAAGTTTAATTTCCCCGTTTTCAGAACTTCTTCTCCGTCGTTAATGTTTTCTTTCATATGCACAGTAATCGAAAATACTGTGTGAGATCGGCTACAAAAAATTTTTTTTTGCTTTCGGTTAGTATCAGATGCAATGTACTTAAAGCGATAAAGCTGTGAAAAGTCATTCAAGTGTACTTCGTTTGATATTATTCGTGGGTGATGGAACGTATGGGGAAATAACGCTTCGTGTAATAAAAGCATTTCGCAAGTTTTGCAAAATCATTCGAAAATCATTTAGTACTTCCTACATACGATAATAAACGTTTACTTTAATACGTAAAGAAGTAAAGGAAAAGGGAAAAAATGACCTAATAAATCTTTCTGGATCTCTTAGGCTTGAAAAATAAGAAATGAGGGCAAAAATAATAACCTTGATTGATTATTCATTAATGTCGCAGCAGTTTGCCTCCTTTCTGATCCCTTTTCGAGAATTCTGTAAACTTCACTCTTATTGTGTACCGTTACTTCCTCTAATCCGTGAATGATTACAGCACCTTTTTTTGATGTATCTTCATATAATCTGTACAAGAAACATTTAAAATTAATTAATCGTTTTATTGAAGCATGAATTGCTCTTAAAGAAATATTTTATTATTTAACAGGATAATTACAGATGATGTCGTTATATCGCAATATAAAAGGATTACACTACTTACCTTATCTTACTTCCATCATCATTAGGTGATAGAAGATCAAACAAATCTTCGTTATAGAGTTCCAAAAAGCTGACCCTAATCGTGTACTCCTGTGATTCCGGTAACTGCAGCTTGTCGAATAGATGGCTCAGAGCGCGTGGTATCATACCAGCAGATGAATCCTATAATTATGCACCTGCTTGTGAATCTGAATGATAATGTATAATCAGAGGTGTCAAACTGGCGCACAGTGGGGCCAAACGCTCATTTTTGTGTTAAAATCAAAGAACTTTTGCTAGAAATAAGGTATATGGGCGAACATTTTTTTAAAATTAAAGCTAAGGTATTGCAGAATGTGGGAAAACTATAGAAAAAAAATTACAAGCACGTACTTCGTGATTGAATTTTTTTCACTTACGGGTCATTCCATGCCAAATCGATCACTTTTTGACGTCGACATCAGGGATTTTGTTCTAACTGAAATATTTGTAGTTCATGTGAAATTAGGGGGGGTTTAAGTCATCATTTAGCTTTCTTCGAAATTGTTTAAAAAATACGGACCTTAGAATTTTGAAATTTTTGGCCATTTTGGGGAAAACAGGCTGTGCTTTTGAATTTTTATCTCGGAAACTACTCAACCGATTGGTATCTTCTTTTTTCATTTTAAACTGCAGGCTTCGGTATATCGCAGTGCATTTTTTGTTTTTTGGGACAAGCAATTTTTCATTATGAAAATTGTAAACAAAATCTTTTTTTGCAAATTTCTCCATGAAGGCCATCAAGGGTTTAAATTTTGAAAAAAATATTTTCAGATTCCTTGAAGTCTTAGCTACAAAATAAGCATTGGATCAGGATGGACACTTGAAAATTAACGTCACAATGAGCTGTAAAAGGTTCGGCGTGCCCCCATTTCCGGTAAGCGGGGCGCGCGCTAGCAGCGGGTAACATGATGACGTTGGTCGCTTGCAAGTAACTCTATTTAAAATAAGTTTGTAGTCTGTAACAATATTATTGGAATCATTGTGATGTGCAGCTACTGCTGTTTTAATCGCAGAGAGCATTAATTTTATTTACATTTTGGTATATGACGCAAACGCAAACGGAATGCGTTCCATTAGCATCAGTTAATACACATTCTTTTGGTCGCAAACTGCAAATGTGCTAAATCCAATATTCTCCGCGAGGTGTGTCTCATTAAACTCTCTTTGCTGTCTTCTATATTCGAAGTATACTTTGAGATGACAACTATTACAAATCAATCCCTTCTTGGGAAGAGTTGGAAATAATTGACGTAATCGTAATATTATACTTCGGAGTCTTTTCGAATCAACGCTATATCCCTTTCGTTTAAAAGGACTACAACACCTTTGATGCACCATTTTCGGCAATTCACTCATTTCTCTATAATAAGTAGTGTACGATACGAAAATGTCGCGGTGACTGAAAGCTTAGAAAAACGATGTCCGAATATATAGGAAGTTTGGTATCCGGGAAATCCCACAGTACCTATCATTTATTGTTAACATTGTACCGAGTAGGCGCAAAAGTAAAAGAGCTATATAATAAACTTAAAAAGTAGGTCAAAGAAATACGGTTCAACCGCGTTCAATCAGAATATTCATGGTTCTAAAAGCATTAAAGATCATCCTCATTTACATTCATATCCACAAGATTAAAGAAACTCTTGTTTAACTGTGAATAGGATCATTTAGTCGTATACTAATCTTGTCGATATTGTTTTTACATTTTATTGGAGGTATTATGGGGTACGAGCGGTACAGGCAGACGACCGTGATAGCAGAACCCGCTGCTAGCGCGCGCCCCGCTTACCGGAAACGGGGGCACGCCGGACCTTTTACAGCTCATTGGGACGTTAATTTTCACGTGTCCATCCTGATCCAGTGCTTATTTTGTAGCTAAGACTTCAAGGAATCTGAAAATATTTTTTTCAAAATTTAAACCCTTGATGGCCTTCATGGAGAAATTTGCAAAAAAAGATTTTGTTTACAATTTTCATAATGAAAAATTGCTTGTCCCAAAAAACAAAAAATGCACTGCGATATACCGAAGCCTGCAGTTTAAAATGAAAAAAAGAAGATACCAATCGGTTGAGTATTTCCTGAGATAAAAATTCAAAAGCACAGCCTGCTTTCCCCAAAATGGCCAAAAATTGCAAAATTCAAAGGTCCGTATTTCTTAAACAATTTCGAAGAAAGCTAAATGATGACTTAAACCCCCCCTAATTTCACATGAACTACAATATATTTCAGTTAGAACAAAATCCCTGATGTCGACGTCAAAAAGTGATCGATTCGGCATGGAATGACCCTTACTCATTTTTTTTTTATTCAAAGTTTTAGGTCACATGCACCTTATAAGGTTATTAGTGACCACAGTTGTGTTTCTAATGGTGACATATCATATTATACTTGGTTGTACAAGTTAATATCTTTCAGGAAGTTCAGGAAGTTTTTGCAGGAGCTTATTTCTTGTAACATGTTTAATGAGTACTGTAAGTTGTTTTGTGTTCTTTTAATATTATATTTAGGACAGGTGACCAAGATGTGTTCTATAGAGTTTGATGTATCACAAAAATCGCAGATGTTTAAATTAGTTTTCGTGATGAGGTGTGAGTGAGTCCAGTTTGTGTGTCCTATTCTTAATCGTGTTATCTTAACTTAAGATCTTTTCTATTTAGTAGTAAGGCTGGATTGGTGTCATTAATGTCATATCGTACTTTGTGCAGTTTAGTGGGTCTAGTATTTTTCCATTCTTCATTTCATGATCCTAAAATCACTTTGATAAAGAACTTTTGGAGGTTTTTGTAGTGGATGAGACTATAATTTAATTATCTCTGTACTAGGGCTAGATGTAGCCAGTTTTGCTATTTTGTCGGCTATTTCATTGCCTTTAATTCCAACATGTGAGGGAATCCAGGTATACAAAACTTCTTTTTTGCAGTACTTGAGAATTTCATTTAGTTCTATAATGTTGCGAATTATTGTATTATTCGTCTCTAGGTTTTTTAAAGCAAGCAAGACACTTTTGGAATCACATAGGATAATAAATTTGTTGTGATTCGATTTTGTTATGTATTGTAGAGCTTGTAATACAGCAAAGGCTTCACTAGAGAATACTGTAAAAGCTTCTGGAAGTCTGAAAAGCAGTTCATTTTCGGGAGTGCATACCGCACATCCAGTCTCTTGTTTGGATTTAGAGGCGTCAGTAAAAATTTGTTGATGGTTTGGATGTTCGTTAGTTAATTCAATGTATAAGGTTTTAACCACATCTGGGTTAAGATTGTTATCTGTTTTTAAGAATTTGTCCAGTATGCAGGGGAGTTTCATCATCCATGGTGGAGACTGATATTGTTTTCTCGGTGTAGTGGAAGGTAAGACTATATTTAGTTGTTGAAGATAATTTTTAATCCTCACGTTTATCGGTTTCGGTAATTTAGGTTTATTTTCGAAGTCTTCAAAACAGGTAGTAGTGGTTATTTGATCATAGATAGGGTTTGATGGTGTTCCTAATATGGTTGCTGCGTACGATAGGCTCAATTGTTTTCTTCTAAATTCTAACGATGTAAGATTGGCTTCACATAATGTTGCCATAACAGGGCTCGTTCAGTAAGCACCAGTAGCTATCCTAGCTTCGGCATTATGTATTGATGATAGTATTTTTAGGATGTGTGGTTTGGCAGAGCTATAAACAATTGCTCCATAATCAATTTTGGATAGAACTAAGGTCTTGTATGTTTTAATTAGGACTTGGAATTCAGCTCCCCAATCCTTTGAGGTGATCACTTTCAAAATGTTTAATCTTCTATGGCATTCTTCTTTGAGCTTTTTTAGGAATAGGTACCCAAGTGTGATTTCTGTCAAAAATTAGACCAAGGATTTTCGGTGTATCTGTTTGCTTAAGTTGGTGATCACCTAAATATAGTTGTATATGTTGGTTTTGACTTGCTCTTCCTTTTGTGAAGATGGTGACAGTGGTCTTGCTTTTTGAGAATTTGATACCAGTTTTTAGAGAGTATTTCTGCAGTTTATTTAAATTGTCTTGAAGGATTTGTTGACTAGTACTTAAATTCTTTCCAGTGATGAAGAAGGTACAGTTATCAGCGAATAGGGTATATTTTACTGGTTTGGTGAAAACTTCTGTAAGATCATTTATGGCTATCAGGAATAGAGTTACACTTAGAACTGACCCCTGCGGAACCCCATTTGACATTTTAACTTTTTTGGATAGTTTGCCATTTACACGGACGTAAATGTATCTATCGTTTAGGAAATTGTATATAAATTTACCCATCATTCCATTTATGGACCACTGTTTGAGCCGTTGTATAATTCGGAGTCTCCAAAGCATATCGTACGCCTTTTCAATATCCAAACATATCGCTATTAGATGTTGTTTTTTTAGGAATGCTTCACATATATTTGTATCTAGCATTACCAGACTATCTGTTGTTGAACGATACTGCCTAAACCCGTATTGTTTTTTTTCTAATAAGTTGTTAGTTTCTAGGTGCCACCGTAGTCGTTTCTTTAATATTTTTTCCAATAATTTGCATAGGCAACATGTAAGGGCGATAGGTCTGTAGCTGTCGGCATGGGCCTTGTTTTTTCCAGGTTTAAGAATGGGAATCACTATTGCTTCTTGCCATTTCTTTGGGAAAACACCATTTAGCCATATACAATTGTAGATATCTAACAGATAATTTAGTCCTGCTTTTGATAGTTGTTGTGAAGATATTTGGGATATTGTCCGGTCCTGGGCTGCTATTTTTAGTAGATTTTAGTGCAGATTGCAGTTCGGTATCCAGGATTTTTGTGTTGAAAGCGTGATTATTAGTTGAAGAGATAGCAGGTTCGTGTCTTTGATTTTCTTCAATGGTGGTTTTAACTTAGAGAAAGTTGGGATCAAAATTTCCATTGCTCGAGTTTTTCGCAAAGGTTTTGGCTAGTAGGTTAGCAATTCCTATGGAGTCAGTGACAAATGAGTTATCGGAGTTTTTCATTGCAGAGATATTTGAGTTCTGCTTTTGACCACTAATTTCCTTTAATTTATTCCACATTTTTTCGCATGGAGTGTTGTTTGTTCAAGAGGAAACGTAGTTAATCCATGAATTCCTTTTTGCTTGCTGGAGTATTTTCCTTGCTTTAGCTCTTAATCGCTTAGATTGTATTAATTTTGTGTGAGTTTTATGTTTTTTATATACGTTGAAGGCGTGTTTCTTTTCCTTTATTCCGTTGTGGCATTCGTCATTCCACCATGGAACTATTTGATGTTTTAGGTATAGACTTTGTTGCAGCATTAACGATCAATTCTTCAAATTCTTTTAGTATCTGATTTATTTTCCTGCAATTCGAAGAATTGGGTATTTGTAATGATGGAAGAGTTTGATCTATTTCGTGGCGATATAGTGGCCAATCAGCTTTTTTGAATTTCCATCTAGGTAGGGTTATAGAGTCATTTACATTGCTGTCTATTAATTCCACAAATATGGGGAAATGGTCACTGTTGTATAATTCGGTTGGAGTTGTATGTTCAATGATACTAAAAAGGCTGGGGCTACAAAAAGTTAAGTTGATTGAGCTATAAGAACCATTCGAGATATCGAAATGAGTAGGTTTGGAAGTGTTTAGCAAGGTGATTTCATATTTAAGTATAATATTTTCAATTATTTTCTCTCTAGCGTCAGTGTTTGCGGATCCCCATATCGTGTTATGACTATTAAAATCTCCCATTAATAGGCAACGTTTAGGAAGTTCCTCTAAAAGGTTGATTAATTTAGCTTCTTGAAGTAGATAGTTAAGAGGGATGTAGACATTGCATATGCATACTTCCCTTTGATGTAGAATGACTGAAATTGCAGTTGCTTCGATGTCAGTATTCAGCGGTATTTCAGTGTAGTTTAGGTTTTGTTTTATGTATATTGCAACACCGCCACTAGCAATCAATGCATTAATTCTATTTCTTTTAACTATATTCAAGTTTTTCATGTTGATAGATTCGTTTGTTTTAAATTTGATTTCCTGTAGGCATAAGATACTTGGTCAATGATCTTGAAGTAGTTTTTGTAAGAATTCAAACCGTGCTTTCAGACTATTTACGTTTCACTGTACTATTTTGCTTGACATTTAGAGTTACTTAGAAAAGTGTTATATATGGTTTAGTTTGTGTGTTCGTCTTCAGAGCATTGGGGGATATCGGAGCATTCTGAAGGAACTGGGGAGCACGCTGAGAGATCAACCTTGGTCGATTTTACTAGTTTTTTAATAACTCTTGTGAATCGGTTTTTAATACAACGGTCTGTCAGATAGGGATACAGTTCTTTCATGAAGTTTGCTAAGGATACTACGTCCTCTATATATTCTGTAGCAATCTCCTTAGTGTTGGAAGATCCAATTGCTTTTTCAATGAAACTTTTAAGTTGGTAGAAATTTAACATCTTGCCAGGTTCTTCTAATACATGTCTAACTGGTTGTAACATGTCATCTATGTTTTTGACGCTTGTCTTTAAGATATTTACTTTTTTCTTTGGTTGTTTGCATTTTTGTTCATTGTTTAAATTTTGTCGAAGGTTAATCGGTTTTACTGTAGCGTGGCTTGCATCATTGGTTACTTCTGAAGTGTTGCTTGAGTCATTGGTTATCTCGGATCTTGTGCGTTTAAGTGTTTTAGTTGCTGTATCGATGTCCATGGTTTCTATTGGTTCTATTGTTTTGTTGCTGCTTTGAATTCCTGATCTTCTTGATTGATCTATTTGAGCTATTTCCGTATTTTGGGACTTTATAGAAGTACTTGTTTATGGAGTATCGAGGGGTGCCGACTGGTTTTTATTGGCTTCACAGTTTTTTGCTACATGCCCTTCTTTACCGCATATAAAACATTTTAACGTGCCTGTAGAAAGAAAGATCCAGTATGTGGTTTGCTCATGTTCAATTTTGATCGACTCTGGTATCTTGCGTGTATCGTCTGGTGAACGTATAGTTGGCGACGGAAGCTGAAAATATGGGTAAAACCTTCTTCTACCATGCCAGCTCTTAAGAAGGAAACAGCTGATTCTCTCTTAACTCCAATTTTGTCAAGGACTTCTTCGATTTTTGAGTGAGGAATTGTTGGATAGACATTTGACAGTATTATACACTGAGCTTTGCTGATTAGTGGTCTTATGGGAAGGTCGGCATCATTAACTCTGATATGTTTATGTTGGTCAGTGAGGCTGTCTGCAATTACTTTGCTCGCTAGGAAGACGCATATTCTGCTGTTGGATACTCTTGCTATAAACCTAATGTTTCCTGGGTTGGTAATTCTGCCAACTGCATGGGCGTAATCTTTTAATTGAATCCTGTCCTTGGCTTCAATTATTATTGCCTGCTCCTTTTTGGGAAAACAATCGCTTTGTACTACCTTATTATAGCTTCGTCGTTGGTGTGCGATGGGTTCATTATTATTAACTTGAAGTACAAGATTTCCATGAGTAGAGGCCATTTCGGTGAATAGATTGCACCGATGTAGGCGTAGAGTTTGATTGAAGAGTTGGTTTATAGTAACTCACTAATAATCACTGTATATTTACTAGATACGTAGTACCATGTATTTTCATAGTACATATAGCTTGATTAAACTCGGTATAAACTCGGTGAACGGCACTCGCGTTCTCAGCTAGCACGGTGTTGGTAAACACGTCAGCTCACTACACGACTTTTTATACATTTTGGCACCCTGGATTCAAATGTGGCCACAATATTTATGTAGCCCTTCAGAATTTAAAGGAAAATGAGATTTAAATTAAAAAATTGACAATCGTTATTTTTCTGGTTTAAATGCTATGATGATTTTTATAGTATTTATTCACATGGACTACAAGAAAAAAAAGAAAAAAAAGAGAATACATAAATACATTGAATTACATGGCATGAAAACATTATATGCTGTAAACGCTTAATGTAATGCTGTAATGATTTTTAAAGTTAAATTTCATTTTTCCTAGAATTCTGAGGGACTAATACTGAAGGACTGGCATCAGATATGATACCAGCGTGTCCAAATCTATAAGAAACGACGTATAATAAGTCAATGAAAGAATTCAACCACGAATTATAACGGAAAAAACAAAATCTACATCGAAAATGTTAACTTTCACATAAATATTCGGGGTCGAAACGTGTTTGTACTTCTTTTTCTATACTTTTCTCATATTCTGCAATATCTTAGCTCTAATTTAAAAAAAAAGTTTGTGTCTGTACCTTATTTCTATCAAAAGTTCTTTGATTTTGACACAAAAGTGAGGGCTTGGTCCCACTGTGTGGTGGCCCGTGACGTACACTTTTGTGGCCCGCGCCGACTTATACAGTAATATTGCGAAAGAACCGACTGGCTTCTGGCTCGAAAGAACCGAATCGCTATCCCCACTTCTTTGTTTGAAGTTGCCACGCTGAGCGAGAGATCGGAGAACGGGAAAGAAGCGTGAACTCGTAAATCTTTACGGTCGAGTGAACCGTGACATTTTTTTTAGTAGAATTTAGTGTCATATTCTATCCTCTAAAGTATAATATTTCACCTCAACGGATGCCCTTATGGTATGCCACTATCTCGAGCCTCTCGCTCGTTGACTGTGTTCGCTCTCCTCCCATTCGAGAACAAAGTCAAGCCAAATAGTATGCCTGTTCCACAAGAAACGACTGTCCAGTCCCGAGGGAGTCGGTTCTTTCAGGACATTACTGTACATGCGTACTTAACGAGTATTCAAACCCAATTATCTCGAAAACGAAACTTCAAACGAAAGTAACGTATCCTACGTTTTCGTCTTCTTTTTGTTCGTACGTAGTATCACCTCTTGTCTGATTATACTATCCGATCTGGGATATCCTGTATATTACATATTTGGATAAAGCTGTATAATAAATATCTTACGCTTTGCCAATTTAACGTTGGATCGTCATTACTTCCTTCCATCGTGAATGTCTTCCCGGTACCAGTTTGTCCATATGCGAATACCGTGCAGTTGTACCCACCCAAAACGTGGTCCAATAATGGGCCCACAACGATGTTGTACACATCGATCTATTGATCAGAAGTGATGTAATTAAGCATTGCCTATTTGAAACATACTAAATACCTATATCGTTAGAATAACAGGCATACCTGTTTTGAGGATGGACCGAATACATTGTCAAATTTAAATTTCTTAGATAACTTTTCGTGTGGACGTTCTAATACAACCACTTCCTTATTATTAGGAGTGTCTACTATCGATGTGTTCTTCTCTGCATTGCATATAGGCCTATTAGATGGACAAAAATTGGCAACATTGATAAGTTATCCAAACCCGGAGAGGACTTGCTATCGAGAATTTATGAAAGTTCCCAATTACGATGGACCGATAGGGATTTGGAAATGATTTACGTATAATTGGGGCCTATTGCTGCAGGGTTAATTAACACGCTTATTATTATTATTCATTTCGCTATAATTTTTGGACATATGAAAATCCCACTGCATAAAACTAACATAAGTTACCATCCACATAAAGTTTTATAATTAAGATTTGTAATACTTTGTGCTCACAAAACTATGCAATTAGCACCGAATATCAATGTTTAGTTAACAAGTAGGGAACATTAGTTAGAAGTACGAATCGAGCTACATTTTACGTCTTGTCAATGATAAAACAGTTTTAAGATTTTTGACGATTATGCATATACGTTAATAAATAATAAATGTCGTTTGTAATAAAACCGTTTCTATTTCAATGATATCATCCTAGCAAATATGATTTACAGTTCGATGTGTTGATGCACCAACAGTTAAGTGTTATATTACGTATCTTTTTTTTATTTTTCACCTTCCTTGTCATGTTTTCCGTTCAATATTTCATAGCAAATAGAATATACATATATTTAAAGTGATACTTATTCAGAACAGTATTGAAGTGAAAATAAAGAAGAAGAGAAATATCAATTACTTACCTAACACGAACAAATACTTGTATGTGCTGACACTTATCCTTCTTCCCAGCTCGCGTGTCATTCATGTTTGTTCCAACTATTTAAATTATACTACTTTTCGTTGCTTCAAATATTCCTTAGCACTTTGGAAGTACTTTTATTTTCGTTTTTGAAACGACAAAAGAATCATCCGTTGCAGTTAAAGACGTTTGGATTTAAATTCTTTAGTTCTCCATATGACCACTTGGAGCGCTGTTTGGCCTACGTAGGCCCAGTTTACAATACTGGCGAAAGGCACATTTACATTATATTTAAAACGTAAAGTATAGTGTTACGTTACCGCATGAACCTAGTTTTATATTTTGTAAATGCGAGTATGATTTGAATATGGTTCTTTGTAGCGGAGGCGCCAAATACATCGAATTTGAATTTATAAATTTGTTCATCGAATAGAAACAAATGATTTGATTGCAATGCCTAATGCAATGCATTGCTGGGGTATGAAACGCTCATTTATAATAAGTGAAAATGCATTGCGGAGCCAATTAAGTGGTTTTTCTGTTGTATACATTAGTTGGATTGGAGTTGCTATTAGTTGTTAAACAAAATAAGTGTTGTTATACTGATGTTCCTTGTATAATATTTTTAAACAAAATTGTATTCATTAATCTGGAAGCATTCAAAGAGTAAACTTGTATTATCGAATCAGTAATTAAAGTTTGTTTGATTTCTCGTTCTCTAATTATGTTGTTTCAATATTTATAATAACTTTAGTAATTTATTAATTACAATAATTGTTTTAAAAGAAGATTTAATTACTTAAAACGTGAATCAACGAGCAGAGCGGTTCAGCGCTTCACGGGCTCGAACTCACAATTTTTTTGAAGGCCCTGTTTAAAACTAAAGAAAGACGCAACAAAATTTTGGTGACAGCGGTGGGATCTCAAAATTGCCGGCTCGCGGATTCATCAACCAGGAAGGAATCGTCAACAAGTCTGTGCAGCTCCTCTGTCTTGGGTTTTGGGCACGGTTTTCCCAAGAACACGGGCAAATGCTGGAGGAGGGTAACTTCAGGTGACCGTGCCAGTTTTCTTTGAAGTTACACGCACCATAGGATAAATTAAGATTAAATTACATTACATTAGTATTAAAAATGTGGCGGAAAAGCAAGAAATTTTTGAAGTGTAGAGAAAAACGGCGATTTAATTTAAGTAGTCTTCAAAAATTTGAAGTAAAAAGTATAGGAATTGAGAATCCGATACAAGCCTCCCAAGAAATTAATGCATCAACAATGTTATGTGAAACAAATACTCAAATGCCTTGCTCTGTCTTAGGTGCTGCTGCAAATTTTGATTCTTCCATTAATACTTCGCGATCAGATGAGTTAGGCTTCGAAACTATGAGTTCTTTAGATAGGTCTTTAGAAAAATCAAATTTTCCTTCAAAATCTTATCTTTCATTGAAATTAGTAAAAGATTCAATACCTAAATTCGATGGGAAAGTGAGTTCATTAATTCAGTTTATAAGGCAATGTAAATTAATAAATTCAAAAGTTAAACCTTGTGATCAGGAGAATCTTCTTTTCTTAATTAGGGAAAAAATTGAGGGTTATGCTAATTTATTGCTTTTAAACCGACGTGATCCGGAAACATTGGATGAATTAATTAATCTTTTGAAAGAAATTTTTGTTCAATCATTTAACGTTCATGACATGAACGCTGAATTAATGAATTTACATCAAGATATAAATGAACCTGTAGAAGTCTTTGGAGCACGCGTAAATGAGATATTAAATGGTGGATTGGAAACAGCAAAGGAATCTTATAATGCCGAACAATTGATTGGTGTTAATGATCTTTTAAGGAATACTGCTATAATTAGTTTTATCAAGGGCTTAAATAATAAAGATATTAAATTACAGTTAAATATAGAAAAAGATAAAAAGAATTTGTCTGATCTTGAGACTGCTATAAATATGGCCAGTAAAATTGAATCATATTCAGTTATTAATAAAGAATTGCCAATAATATCAAAATCATTTGTTACAAATGCCAAAGTTTATAAAATAGATGTTAAAGAACAAAGATGTTTTAATTGTAATAAATTAGGGCATTTGCGACATAATTGTCCTCAAATAAATGTGTTACGGGAGAATTTTTCTAAGCGAATGATCATTAGATGTTCATTTTGCAAGAAAACAGGGCATACTGAAACTCAGTGTTATAAAAAACGAAATCAAAATCATTTTCAACTCAACTCTGAATTTGCTAAGGAAAGTAATTTAAACTCCAATGGGGGTCCACGGAAAAGCGCAGCGTGGACCGAACCCTTGATTGCCAGCGCCAAATTGAACGGGGTTGTTACTGGATCAAAATAAAGCCACCAAGTTGTCTGCCAATAATTGGGTTAATTCATAATTGTTTTAAGAAAAGTCTTACAAATTTTTTAATCGATACTGGTTCACAGTTAAATATAATAAAACAAAGTAGTATAAATTCTAGCGTAAAGGTAAATACTAATGTTACTTATAAATTAACAGGTATTGATTTTGGAAGAGTAGATACTTTAGGTGAGATTACTTTGAATGTTCGTCAAGTGGAAGTAAAATTTCAAATTGTTAATAATAATTTTCCGATTAATGAGGAAGGGATCTTAGGTATTCCATTTTTAGAAAATCAGAATGCAATTTTGATATTTAGAAGTAATGAACAAAATTCTCTTCAAATTGATGATGAGGAGATTTTTTTATATTCGTCGTCAACTTTTAATTTGCCTCCTCGTTCTAAAATTCTTGTTGCTTTGCCTGTAAAAGAAACCGAAAATAAAGTGGGTTATGTAAAAAGATTAAATACTGATCCGAAGGTGTATTTAGGAGAAGCATTAGTTAGACAACAAGATGGATTTGTAAAACTTTTCGCAATTAATACCGCTCCAAATCATATAATGATAACTGTACCACCCGTTGAATTAGAGGAATTTAAAGAAAGTTCACCTTCACCACGTTCATCTCGCACGGGAGATCCAAATGTTGAACGGTCCAAAGCTGATTCTCAAAGATTAATACAAATTATTAAACTTCTGGAATTAGATGATTTGAATGATGAAGAACGAATTAGTATTTTAGAAATAATAAATGAATTTCCTTATCAATTTTATTTATCTAAGGAAATGTTAAAATCAACAACTACAATTCAACATTCTATAATAACTGTAAATGAAACTCCTATTAACACTAAGCAATATCGGTTTCCGCCTATTCATAAGGAAGAGATCAAGAAACAAGTAAATGAATTGTTAGAAAAAAATATCATTCAATCATCAGTTTCACCTTATAATTCACCAGTCTGGATTGTTCCTAAAAAATCTGATTCTACTGGAAAACCACGTTGGAGAATGGTCATAGATTACAGAATGTTAAATGAAAAGACCATTAGTGATGCTTATCCTTTACCAAATATAACAGACATTTTGGATCAACTTGGAGCTGCAAAGTATTTCACTACACTTGATTTAGCTTCTGGCTTTCATCAGATTCCTATGGATTCAAAATCAAAGGCGAAAACTGCTTTCTCAACTCCTAATGGTCATTATGAATTTAATAAGATGCCTTTCGGTCTTAAAAATGCTCCAGCTACTTTTCAAAGGTGTATGGATTTGGTTCTAACTGGCTTACAGGGAGTTGAACTTTTTGTATACATGGATGATATTGTTTTGTATGCTAATTCATTAGATGAACATTCTAAAAAGTTAAGGAAATTATTAGCTCGTTTACAAAATGCAGGATTAACTTTACAGCCTGAAAAGTGCAAATTCTTACGTCGTGAGGTTATTTATTTAGGTCATAAAATCTCTAGTGAAGGGGTGAAACCTGATCCTGGAAAGGTAAATGCAGTTAAGGCATTTCCCATTCCTAAAAATAAGAAAAATGTTAAACAATTTTTAGGTTTGGTAGGTTATTATAGACGATTTATTCCTGGTATGGCAAAAGTTGCTAAACCCTTAACACGTTTATTGAAGGCAGATGTTTCGTTTGTTTGGAATGATGAGGTACAATTGGCTTTTGAGAATTTACGTGATACAATTTGTTCGGAACCATTATTACAATTTCCAGATTTTAAGAAACCTTTCGTAGTGACAACAGATGCTTCAAATTATGCTATAGGTACTGTGTTGAGTCAGGGTCAAATTGGTAAAGATCTTCCTATCGCATATGCATCCAGAACATTGAATAGTGCTGAGATCAATTATTCTACTATTGAAAAAGAATTGCTTGCAGTTCTGTTTGCTGTTGAACATTTTCGACCTTACTTATATGGTCGACAATTTACTTTAGTAACTGATCATAGACCTTTAGTCTGGTTGCACAATGTAAAGGATCCTACTTCTCGTATTATGCGATGGCGAATAAAATTAAATGAATACGATTACAATATTGTATATAAACCAGGGAAAATAAATTCTAACGCAGATGCATTGTCGCGAAATCCTTCGGATATTAAACAAAATTTGCTTTCACAGAATAATAATCCTTCATTTCATAATACTGAGACTGAGTTGACAGACGTCTCTCTTTCAAAGTGTTTGCAAGGGGTTGTCGTAGGCGCCAACGATTTGCCACTTGTAGATCCTGAGGAAGTAGAGAATTTGGACAGAATATTTGAAAGTAATGAAAAATTAGTTGCTACTGTTTTCCTTGCTCATGAAAAAGAAAATGAATGTCAACCTGAGATCTTTACTGATATTATTAATTCTGATAATGACACTACTGACAGTGATGCTTACTTAACTGCAGACGAGGAAATTCCATCTTTCCTTATAAAAGAAATCTCTGACAAAAATAAATGTTTAATGAAAAATATAGAAATCGGAGAATCGCTCTTGGAAGGTCGTGTGGATGAGTTTCGATTCGGTAGTATGATGGATATCGGCAAGGCTCATAAAAAGCACCCCGCCTCAGAACCCGTTGAGAGCCTCCCACGTTCCATGGTTAGCTCAGGCTCTGTCCGACCTGAGATATCGGCAAGGCAGGAAAAGCACCCCGTCCAGGTACTACATCCTGAGACCCATGGCTTGTGTCTTGATGAGGAGGGCTGTGATGCCCGGATGTTTGGGTTTGGTGTGAATAAGGGTAGAGAACCCTGGAATTTTGGGACAGGAATGAGTAGGGCGGTCAACCCTGGAATGCAGACAGATTTGAGTGGGACAATGAACCCTGGGTGTTTGATAATGAATGAGGAATTGACAAAGTCCATGGATGATAAGACACGATTCTCCATAAATGAGATCTCACATAATGAGTGTTTAAATGAACAAAATAAAAGAGTTTTAATGACTAAGACTTCATCATCAATCATTTCTCATTCTTTTCCTCCTAATATTTCATACAGTAAAGATTTTCTGTATATGCGTAAGGATAATCTTATTCATTTTTTCTCACTTGATCATGAGGTTACAACAAAAACAACTGAGGATCTATTAACTTTTGGTAGGTTTTCTTTAGAGCAGGTTAGACGGTATAATTTAAATGTTGGAGAAACTATGGTTTTTCCCATGTCAAAATTTCTTGTTTTTCATCTTTTTGTTAAAACGTATTCGACAGAACCTGTTAGTTTAGTTCATCTTGAAAATGCAATACTTTCTCTTAAATATATTACAGATTCTTTAAAAATAAAAACTTTTAGTATTTCCAAGAATGATAATAATATTGAACCAATTAAGTGGGATTTGGTTGAAAATCTTTTTAAGCAGAAATTTAATAGTACAAAATATTCAATTACCGTTTGTACTGGTGAGATTGAAATACCACATCCATATAACAGATCGCTTATTGTAAAAGAATTTCATGAGTCCGTAGTAGGTGGTCATCATGGTATCCGAAAACTTTTTGATAAAATCCGAGAGAATTTTTATTGGCCACATATGAAGAAGGAAATAGAAAATTTTGTTCGTTCTTGTCCAAGCTGTCAAAGGAATAAAATTGTTGCGGCTAAGACCAAACAGCCGATGCGTATAACTGATACTCCTCAAAAAGCGTTTGAAAAGGTACAAATGGATATTGTAGGACCATTACCTATAACGAAAAAGGGGAATCGATATTTGTTAACTCTTCAAGATAATCTTACTAAGTATTCTGATGCTATTCCACTCATTAATATAGATTCTGTATCTGTAGCTATAGCTCTAGCAGAACAATTTATTAGTAGATTTGGATGTCCTAGAGCAATTCAGACTGATCAAGGGAGTAATTTTATCAGTAATATAATGAAGAATTTTTGTAAAATATTTAAAATTCAAAAAATTACTTCTACTGCATTTCATCCACAATCATTGGGATCTCTTGAGAGAGCTCACCGTGTTTTTATAGATTATTTAAAACATTATTGTACCAAAGTTGATTGGGATGATTGGATTCGTTTTGGAATTTTCTCTTATAATACGTCTGTACATGAAGCCACAGGATTCACACCGCATGAATTAGTTTTCGGAGTAAAAGCGGTCATTCCTTCAGAGTTTATTCATCAAAAAGTTCCAAAAACTTTTGTTGATTATCTAGATGATTTATTCACAAGAATAACAAATACCCAAATTATAGCAGCTATAAACTTGGACAGAGCAAAACAAAAGAGTAAATGCATTTATGATAAAAATGTAAATCCACGGAAATTTTCTGTAGGGGATCATGTTTATTTATTTAGAGAACCTAAAACATCTAAATTTGATTCAAGTTGGTTAGGCCCATATAAAATAATTAAGATTTTAAATGATTTAACAGCAGAAATAATTATTGGAAATAATAAGACGAAATTAGTTCATGTAAATAAATTAAAACCAGCATGTATAAGAATTGATACGGATTAGAATGTTTGTTTTTTTTTCCAATTTCCGATTTGTTATTTTCATTGCTTAAACACATTGTATTGTTTCGATAAATTAATGTTTAAGTTATGATGGAATGTATGAAATATTGTTTGTTTTATAAAAAGCGATTAGACGATTTGTTGTATGATCTTTTATGCGCCGAAAGATAAAATTATTTCTTCGACGAAAAGTTATAAACAAATTGATGTTAAGTAATTTTGTTCTTCATAATTATGGTTGCAATTGATTGTTTGCTAAAATATAATGTTCGTAAATAACAATGTAAAACAATAGTTTTTCGTGGCATTTTCCGACTTGCATTTCTCTGTGGAATCCGGGTGGATCGAGTAGCTCGGTTTCTGCGAGAAGCAAGGAGGGGGAGTCCGAAAGCTATATGTAATTATGAAATAATGTTATTTATCTAAATTTATGTAATTTAAATTTAACATAGGATAATTAAATATTAACACTGTCAAAAATTTTAAAAACTGTTTCCAATGGGAAACATTTTTTTTCAATAAGGGGGGAAATGTTACGTTACCGCATGAACCTAGTTTTATATTTTGTAAATGCGAGTATGATTTGAATATGGTTCTTTGTAGCGGAGGCGCCAAATACATCGAATTTGAATTTATAAATTTGTTCATCGAATAGAAACAAATGATTTGATTGCAATGCCTAATGCAATGCATTGCTGGGGTATGAAACGCTCATTTATAATAAGTGAAAATGCATTGCGGAGCCAATTAAGTGGTTTTTCTGTTGTATACATTAGTTGGATTGGAGTTGCTATTAGTTGTTAAACAAAATAAGTGTTGTTATACTGATGTTCCTTGTATAATATTTTTAAACAAAATTGTATTCATTAATCTGGAAGCATTCAAAGAGTAAACTTGTATTATCGAATCAGTAATTAAAGTTTGTTTGATTTCTCGTTCTCTAATTATGTTGTTTCAATATTTATAATAACTTTAGTAATTTATTAATTACAATAATTGTTTTAAAAGAAGATTTAATTACTTAAAACGTGAATCAACGAGCAGAGCGGTTCAGCGCTTCACGGGCTCGAACTCACAATTTTTTTGAAGGCCCTGTTTAAAACTAAAGAAAGACGCAACAATAGTAATGGGCACTATCGACTAAGAGTCGACAGTAGCCCAATATTATTTCCAGTCGATTACTTTTCAGAACTAGTGACTAAATCAGTTGTTTGAAATAGTCGCTATCGAACTATTCAACTATCGACCAAATTCAGTTGATTGTGTTACGTTACGTTATTATTGCGTCTTTCCTTAGTTTCAAACAGGGCCTTCCAAAAATGTGAATTCGAGCCCGTGAAGCGCTGAACTGCTCTGCTCGTTGATTCACGTTTTAAGTAATTAAATCTTCTTTTAAAACAATCATTGAAATTATTAAATTACTAAAGTTATTACCAATATTGAAATAATATAATTAGAGAACGAGAAATCAAACAAACTTTAATTACTGATTCGATAATACAAGTATACTCTTTGAATGCTTCCAGATTAATAATTACAATTTTTAAAAGCTTGCACAAAGAACATCAGTATAACAAAACTTATCCTGTTTAACAACTAATAGCAACCCCAAACCACCTAATGTATACAACGGAAAAGCCATTTAATTGGCTCCCCATTGCATTTTCGCTTATTATAAATGAGCGCTTCATACCCCGGCAATGCATTACATCAAGCTTTGCAATCAACAATCCTTGACCATTTACAATCAAATCATTTGTTTCTATTCGATGAACAAATTTATAAATTCAAATTCGATGTATTTGGCGCCTCCGCTACAAAGAACCATATTCAAATCATCATACTCGCATTTACAAAATATAAAACCAGAGATAGTACCATCGATAGACCCCACACCACTATTCAAGATGCCGTCGACCATTCAATCACGTACTTCTATGTAGTACACTAGACTGCTAACTGCTGAAAGGAAGTGATGCAAGTGTTAAGGGGTGATGGGGGTCCCGCCATTTGCCCTGGCGGCAAATCCCCCCCACCACTCGCATCACTGTTTCCTATGCCAAGCTATGGACGTTACTAGTGTAGTATAGTTAGCAGTCTAGTGTAGTATACAAGTATGTGCATTTAACGCATTTCTTTTGCATTGGTAACAATTAAAATGTTTTTGTAATAATTTAGTGCTTCACTTTTAAAAATATCTACGTGAGCTTGTTCTTTTATGTTCAAGGCATGTTCAAGACACTATTAAACGTTATAGAAAAGAACGCCGGTTGTTTTCTCGTTTCGAAGCTATCGGCAGCTCGAAGTAAACGAGCTGTTGAGAATCGAATCTTGAAGTAATCGGTAGAATAATCGATTCTAAAATAATCGAGTAGTATCGCCCAACCCTAGTTTCCATTCTATTGTGTATTATTACGTGACATGCAATTGATATTCGGATAAAAAGCGATTTTAATTTTATTTCAAATTGCCAAAGTGCTTATCATTATGTGTTCTAAACGAGACTGATATGAAACCCAGCTTATAAGATAAAAAGTATTAAGAATAATTCAGCAAATCAAAAGCAATTAACAATAAGAACGTATCTAACCCAACGTTGTTAATTGTTGGTGAATTAGTGTTTATAATATACAGATATATACGATATTGTGATATATGCGTAAATAAAGGTATTAATTATGGAGTTGTATGAAATTAATAATAGCGTATGATAATATCGATGTTCAGCATCGTATCGATCACAAAGAAACCATTCGCTGTTCTTCTCGCTCTTCCGCTAAAGGAAGAGCCGATTGGAATTTTTTAAATATCAATATTAAATTTGGTATTCTAATTGATTCAATTTATTTAACGGTTTTAATTAGAATAGTCATTGCACCAAACCGAACACTCTTCTTTAAAAGTATCAGAATTGTTCGTATTAGTACATTATTAACTAAGAGTTTGCAAAATAAAGCTCACTTAAAAAAGTACTATATATGTTTTTTCGATATATTTCTAAATATCATCCTAATAAATACTCGTTTAGTTATTTCGCAATATCCAATGCATTATCTATTGATTAATGATATTTTTAAAACGAACAATACTTAGATAATGCAATTAATTTTTTAGCTATTCCGATACAATACTTTTACACAATAAAACTCGTCAATATCTATGTCTGGATAAAAAAAATACTAAACGTCAAATATATGTAATTTTAATGCAAAGATTACCTTAGCAATCTTCTTGTATCAGCGCATATAATTCGGACTAGTCACAGGTTCAATTTCTCAATGTTGTTCCTGTCTAGTTTCGGAGTTGTGACTGTGCGAACTACGTTCAACAATGTTGTAAAGATAAGATGCATAATCAAATGCGACACGTGCTCATGGATATATAATAGGCCCCGGACTGCTAACACTAATGCAAATGTCCAATTTTCGTTGCCATTTCTAAAGTGGTTTCAAATCGATTGGACTTTGGCCTCATTGGTGAAAGTGGTGTGGCCATACGACGATGCTTGATATTATTAGTCCATGGGTTATTGTACGCGTAGACCTTACGCCTCGGTACATTCCCCACAATAACATTTGAAAATTTGCGATTCATCTCATTGTACCACAAATGTTACAAGGCGTGCGGAATTTTAATTATAATGGACTTTCTTTCGTATCGTTAGATCCTACAGTATTTTAGCAGATCCTAGTAGATATAATGGATACAGAAGTTCCTGAAGAAACGCCTGAGTCGAGCATGGCTTGTGAAAGTAAAACGGCTTTGGATAGTCGGCAGAACGTATCGGAAACGAATATGGACGATAGGAGCGAAATGTCGGATAAAAGTTGTTGCAGCAACGTGATGGAAGAAGAGTCTCCATCCATTGACGAAGCAAATATGTGCAATGGATCTATTACCGAAGACTGCGCTATGGAATCGAATGCGGATAGTACCATCGCTACGGATGACTTGAGACAGTTTGACGTTTTGGATGACTTGGAACGTCACGTGGATCAAAACGGCTCCGACATGGACTCTGATAGTGATGATAGTATGGATTCCGATGTACCTGACGAAGAAATTGAAGCCATGCTCGAGGAAGGTAATTTTAATAGCACAGGACATCACTTGAAATTAAGCCAGAACCTCTAATAATGAAGCGTTACGTGTTATTGTTAGGTTTGCCAGAAGAATTTAAGGGCAAAAAAAGAGCCAGGAAGGATAGCGTGCCGTACGAAGAGAAGGAAAAGCTTGTTTTAGATGGTAAAGATACATACATTTAATGCTGAAGAGACCTCGGTGTAGGATCTATTAACATTTACATTCGTAATTGTTCTCACTTTTTTACGTCTAGTTAAACTATCGAAGGAAAGGAAGAGATAATATAAGATCTAACTTTCCAGAAATCGGCCATAATCATTTTGATGTGCTTCCGGAGGGTTGGGTGCAGGTAACGCACAATAGCGGAATGCCTTTGTACTTACACAAACAAAGTAGAGTTTGTACGCTAGCGAAACCATATTTCCTTGGACCCGGCAGCGTGAGAAAGCATGAAGTTCCTGTCAGTGCAATACCTTGCCTTCAATACAAGAGAGCTCTTCAAGAGGAAGAGGAAGAGCGACAGAAGCAAAAGGAGCGTGACCCGAATGCCGAAGTTTGCAGTCTTCCCAGCGCTAAAATCGAAACGATTCAAGAAAACCGGGCGGCTCATTCGTTGGACAGCGAGCAGCTAAGAAATTATTGCCAATCGCTGTTTCGATTTAAAGCTATCAAAGTCATGAGATTTCAGTAAGTGTACAACGATCGACGACAATGAGATATCCCTTAAAATACAAGGATCAAATAACCGTCCTTTCTAGATCATGGTCAGCCAGGAGGAAGTTTACGAAAAATAAGAAACACCGCAAGCAACTTGAACGACCTACTCTGCCTGATGGAACGAAATTAATAACGTTTCCGGTTAGTAGTTCCGGTGTAGCGGGTAGCAGTAGCGGTAATACCGGGGACGACAGCAGCGGGCAAAGGCCGCCTAAGCATTGGATCATGAATCCCTCGGGCAAGAGTTACGTTTGCATACTTCACGAATATGTGCAGCATGCGCTTAAAAAGCAGCCGACTTACAAGTTTAAAGAATTAGGTACGTTAAGTATGAGTTAATCGTTCAACAACCATATCCGAACCGTATTTTATTGCAACTTTGCGATTAATAGTGCTGGACATTTGTTTCAGAAAATGCTGCCACACCATACTCCGCTGTTGTTTGCATAAATGATATGGAGTACGGGAGCGGCTTCGGCAGCAGCAAGAAACAGGCCAAAGCGAACGCCGCTCGGAAAACGCTCGAAATATTGATTCCTCAAATGAGAGACAAGATATCCGGCGATAATAATGGGGATTCGGCATCCGGTAATAACAGTCGAATGATTAAAGCGTCCAGAGCGAACTCGGATGCGGATCTATCGTTCTTCGATGAGATATCGATCACCGATCCGCGGGTCGCCGAGTTCTGCGCCAAGACAACCGAGCCCTCGCCGCACGCTATTCTGATTACCTGCCTTCAGCGAAACTACGGTCTCGGGGATATGCACATTAACTATTCTGTAAATACGCTGAAACACCAGCGTAACGAATTTACAATGCGTGTTGGGAAACACGAAGCTACCGTCGTAAGTGAAATGCTTTCAATTAAAATTGTTATAAACTGTATTTTCGTTGAACATCCAACGATATGAAAAGAATCGTTGGTTCCAGGTATGTCGCAATAAAAAAGACGGCAAACAGCGAGCGGCACAAGCTATCCTGCAACTAATGCATCCGCACATTCAGTCTTGGGGATCCTTGCTGAGGCTGTACGGATCCCGAAGCGTAAAGTCTTTCAAGGAGAAGAAACAGTTGGAGCAGGAGATCACGTTGTTGCAGGGAAAAGCTGCGGTTAATCAGCCGAATCACGCTATTCTCAGCAAGCTTAGACAAGAAATGCGTAAGCTGTCCGAGCAGAGGCAAGCGATACAACCGATCGGCAGATTTGTGCCGCCAGATTTGCCTACTGGGTCAGCAGCGAACTTGAACAATGTGGATTTATAACATACTAGTCAAGCTGCGTGCATCCTACAAATAGTAATTTATTTTGTAACTTTTTAAGAAGGAGCAATAGTATTTTCCCAAGTATATTTTATGTCTCGAACATAAACGTCGAGTATTTTGTACCCTCTGTTTTATTGTCATGCGAGCCAATATAGATTGTTCGATGATGCTGATTGTCATATCATTACCTTTTTAATACTTCGTTTTTATTTTTTTATATAAACCTAATATTTGTCGTCAATATAATGATTATGTAAAATAGCATATCGGCCGAAATAAACGCAAGTCGACTTCGACGTTCGATTTTCGAAAGCTGTGGTTTTTCTGAATACCAAATACGAAACGAAATATTACCGAATGTTACTTCGGTCAACGTTAAATGTTCCTTTCGATATTGCATCCTGTTTAATTGTAGTCATTAATACCTACAAGGGGATTTTAATATAACATGCAATTTATTAAATACGTAATTTGATACGAAATGATTAAACAGGCAGCGATTCATAGAACTTAATCATTTATTTCCAAAGAACTAATTACAATAAGCTATGCTTCAAGTTCTATAAATCTTAAGGCATCAAACTTTGATATCGACAACAATTACAATGTATCAGAAAATAATTACAATCGCTTTAACGAAGTTACTAATAGAGTTAACAGAATATGAAGAAATTGTCAAATGATGCATAAAATATTTCACCGTTTCAATAAAGATATGTACATTATTTAAATAATCGCATCTCTCGTTTCCTTTGGCACTTTTTATCATTTTTTTTTAAATACTATTTTTTAACATGCTGTCTTATACGATGCTTTGCTAATCATTTAACAATATCATATCGAAATTAATAATACAAATATTAAATGCTATTCGTTTTAAAGTTTAACTCTGCTATCCGTCGTAAATGTTACAGTGTATATACTTCTAAATTCATTGAAAACGATCTCGTATTTTTTTTTCACTTAGACTACTAATGTGTTTCAGTAGAAAATGCAAACATTCAACGTTTATTATTTACGTACTATGAATTATATATTTCATTTGTGTTCATTAATTGTCTGTGTAAATGAAGCCATCGTTCGTTCAATATGTTACATATAGAAACACTTTCCTATCAAAAACGTTGAATAGCATTAAAGCTAAATAAATTGTTATAACAGAGTGATAGCACATATGTAACATGTTTAACGTAATATATTAATAATCTACTCGATATATTTTTATACTTTACGAAATAGATAAATTTTATTTGCTTTGGTTCTGTGTATATTCTAAAGGTTCCTAAATTTTTTGATATTGTTTAGTTGGAATATTTCAGATTCGGCGATCATGGAATAATTCAAGAGTAACACAGATTGTATTTGACAAATTAAAACAAATTGTATTTTATATGAAACTGTGCAGCTAATAAATTTTGTTTTCAAGATTTACTTAACATAGTACAGGACAAATATATTTTATTTAGTAGGCACATTTTAATAGGATCAGAATTATAATGACTGTAATCACGAATGATATTTAAAGAAAACACACTTTTATTATAAAATAAACGCGCAGCAAGTTTTCTTCGAAAATATAACTTAAGTTACAGATATGTTTTCCAGTCACATGTAACTCAAGTTACAGCACCCTTTTTGATGATATTAGATTTTCAATTTCGAGTTTATAGGAAATTTAAGGTAGATTAATTAGTTGTTTGTATGTTTACAATTTCATAAATGACTATTTCTTAAACATTTGTTTATATCCTAACATTTGAAATGGATACAGGTTTCGTAAAGCTGTGTAAACCTCTGAAGAACTTTAAACGTTTAAGTGTCTTTCATAACAACGAAAGTAATAGATATACTTTCACACGATTTGCAAATTTAAACTTGGAATATTTGCAAGATTCTTTGGGAAATACATTAAAATCAACATTAGTGGAAAGAAATTTTGATCTTTTTCATGGCTCCAATTTATGGAGCAACATTCTATCGTTTGAATGTGTATTAGCTTCTGCCTTAATTCTACCACCATTGTTTATTATATCATCATATATGTGTAGTTATATAGATTAGTTTGATAATTCATAATGTATTCTGTGTTTATGGTTCCTAAACGTTATTTACAATCTATATAAACATGATGTTTACCTTCATTTTCACGTTAAAATTTCATGGCACGAATAATTAAAAAAAAGAGCAAACATATTACATATTAAAATCTGTATAAAAATGATAAAAAGCAATATATTTCTCGAATATATTAAAATTCAAATAAAAAGATAATTCGTAATATGTTTTATATTGTCCTTAAATATAAAACGCTCTTTTAAATAAAAACATGGGCGCGCCAAAATAAATATTTTAAAGAATAATATTTATTTTTCGTGTAGCTATACGACTTCTGATATTTACTATAACGTTAAACGATTCGTATCGATAAGGATCTAATATCCAATATTTCATTTGTCTGCACCTTTGCAATTATTACGCAATAAATGCAAGAATAAATTAAAAAGTTTCCAATCTTAGTCTGAAATATTTCCTTTCAGAAGAACCTTTTACACTAATCATGGATGTACAATAAAAAAATGCTACTGCATTCCATTACAGGCCAAAGAAATTGTGTAACTTTGCCTAATACTATATTCTTCGTACCGTTATTTATACTTTGTGTATATCAATCGGAATAATGGAACACCCTATCGTATGCTTCCGTCTATCAAACATTTATAACTTTGGAGGCACGTCAATTTAATTACTAACATAAGAACGAGTTTATATGTTTAGTTCGTTTTAGACCATCGTAGACAACTAATATGTTGTATTAACGTTGCACGCATGCGGATATTCATACTTTCGTCTAAATTTCATATCGACTGGTCGCTAAGTCATACTACTTCGGTGATTCCAACAGAATATTTTGTCTCGTACAATGTGTCATTGGAAAATAAAATTGTCGCGTATAAATGCATGCCACGTTCGATTAATCCTTATGAGACGATGAAAAATATTGATGAAAAAACCATTATACGGACTCGTTGTATGTACTGTTTCCAGACAGGGCCATTTTCGATAGACTAGAAAGACTTCTGCGCGGGCTACTACCGACTAAGAAACTACTGCTAGACTCTGAGAAAATCTTCCGGAAACTGAAAAATAGACGTTGTTATTAAAATAACAGAATTCCAACATCTCTCCAGTAAGGTACTTACAATTTGCGAATTCCGGATTCGGATTTCTTCCAGGGCGCGTCATCGGGTTCGCAAGGAAGAGGTCCTTGGACAGGAGCATCTTTCTCGTCGTCGGTTCTGTAAATTATAATAAAGGCAATGTGAAATTTTCAATCATCGCACAAGTTTTCTTTAAATTCGAAACGTACGTTTCAGGTTTCGGCCGATACAACTCTAGTTCATCCTCCAAGTCCGAAACCCTAGCCTTCAACTCATTTCTTTCATGTAAAATCTCTTTCAGTTCGGCCGTCGTGAACCTCGGTCTATCAGGATCATCTAGATCGTAAACAGCCTTGTTTGTCAAGTCCGGGTAGCCCTGCAGTTTACTTAAATCCTCGTTCTCCTTCCTCGCCAAGCCAAGACGTGCTCGAAGATTAATCAGCTCACGATTTTGATCTTGTAACTGGGCCAGAAAGTCTGCTCTCTCTTCTACCAAGCCTCGCGCTTGCATTTGTGCCTGACGCTGCTTCCGCTTTAGTTCTCGTCCGACGACGCTAAGTTTTTCGACCTGCGCCGTCAGCTGTAAAGCGTGCAAAGATTTATTAGAACGGGGTGTGTATTATTTTAAATGTAAATCAAACGGAACCCTTATTAAAGAAAAGCCATAATACAAAAATAAAGCGATGCTTGATCACAATTTACATACGAACGCAAGTACCAATTTACATTTTCTATATCCACATTCTTCTGCGACAATTCTTTGTCCCTAGCGCGAATTTGCTCTCTCTGCTTGTCTATCATGGACCTTAAATGCTGTAGCACGGCGACATCGACCTCCTGACTAGCCGTGAACGCTGGAAACAGTTGAAATAACTAATAACACGTATTACGCAACTCGATACATTCGGCTTGGCGTTAGTAAGAGAAGGTTGTTAGTACTTTGTTTATTGCTGTACTGACTATCGCTACGCGATTCTTGCAAAGCGTCGGACAATCGTCTGTTTTCCTCCTGCAACCTTGTTACCACCTCTACTAGCTCGCGGGACTCTTGACGCCAGTGTTCTTCGATTTGTTCTAGTTCCTGTATGGCAATGGCATGGATAAGATCTTAAGTTTGCACGATATTTATTGCTGCGTTACGATGAATCACCTTCTCGAATCGTTGCCTATCCTCCGCTTTGCCAATTTTATCATTTTCCAATTGCGAGATCTTTGACCGCAACTCCTGGACCGTGGTATTCTCCCGTTCATTCTTGGTCGCAAGATTCTCTAGCAATTCCAACGCGTGTATCACTTTTGGCATAAGATTAGTCACAGACTCTACCCCGTACGAGTCTATTAGCTTCTCGCATTCCTTCCCTATCTCCGATGCGATGTCGTAAACATCCACGACGGATACGTCAGACGTCACGGCATATTCCTCCATGTTATGGGTCGCGTAGTTTCCCAAACAAAAAGGCATGAATACTTCTTGTGTCAAAGTATACAATACGCGGACTAGCTGAAAAATAGGATTACATCAATTGGGATGAATAATGTTAAATACATCAAGGCCTTGTAAACTAGTACAAAAGGCACATAGTAGTATATTTCGCGACACTTCCAACAATTTAAAATACAATCGAAAAATTGAACGAAACAGAGTGGAATGAATCTCAATAATCGCGTATAATATAATTCAGTATTATTGCTTTAACGTACGCGTGATATAGGAAAATCATACGCTATAGCTAGGCGTGGCGTAAATATACATATTTAGATGACATTTCACGTACAGGAATATATCAATGATAGAAACGCATACACGTCGACAGCAATTAACAGGCTCGAACGGATGAGATCATGTCGCTTGATCGCACAATCGCTACGCTTCTGTCAAACTCTACTTGCTCCCGTGCTTGTGTAGCGATGCGGATGGAAAGTACTTCGAATAATATAACATATACATACTCATATATACATGTAAACAATTACATGCGCCGTGCTAAGGGTAATTGGAATGCAGGCAAATATAAATCGGCGATCTAATGACTCGTCATTAAGGCGAGCCTGAAATTTTTGTCTGGTTCCGTGATTTTCGCAAAATCTATCGGAAAGTGTCGATCAAAGCGGCACAACGATTGGACCTTTCCGATCGAACGGGGGTAAACGCATTCTAATCCCGCGCTGAATCGGATATTTGAATGAACATTTTTCATTGGGAAACTGCGAATTGAAAATATATATTAGTCTCGACTTCAAAAGCATTTATAGGTAATACATTTTCAAAGAATTGAGTAGTGTAACAAGTTGATTAACTGCTATTATGTTATATTAAGCAAATTCGTACCTTAATAGCCAGTTTGCGAACAATCGGCAGCAACAGTTGCAGAAGTCGAACGTTGGCTAGTCGACATCCGGCGCCACATTCGTAGCCGAACGGCGACCAACTTTTCGCAGCGTACATTGATGCTAACGTGACAGCCGACAAGCGGCCAGCCGTTGGTAAATTTAGTCATTTAAATCGGAAGCATTGAGATATTTCGACTGGCCGCTTTTGTTGGCATGTGCGTATGCTGCGAACTGGTGGTTGCCACCTGGCTGCGAATTTGGCGTCGAATGTTGACTATGTAAATGTTGTTCGACTTTGGCCGCTGTAACGTCTGGGAAGACTCGGCTATCAGGGTAACAATGAAATGTATTTTGATTTTATTATTATAACAATCAATAAATATCTTTCTCCGTATTAGTCGTTTCAAACATAATTATTATATTCGTTTTTTTTTCATTATATAATGCAAATTTAATTTTTGTTCTTGCGCTATTCAAGCAAAATGCAATCGTATATATTTGGAATACGTCTAAACATTTAGTTATTCTTAATAACTAAATAAAGCTCTCAATAAAGGGCTCACGTATTTTGTTCGTGGTACGAATAACTTATTAATATCAATTAATAACATAATGAGCTCTTTATTGAGAGCTTTATTTAGTTATTAATGATAACTAAATGTTTAAACGTATTCTAAATATATACAATAGCATTAATAATAACTTATTAATATTACTAACAAAATACGTGAGCCCTTTATTGAGAAGAAGGAGTATAACAATGATACACATTCAACTGTTTCTTTAATGAAATTAACAGTGTAATTAGTACTATAATATTTATATTCATATAAATACACTTCTAAATGATTTAACTGTCTGAATAATTATCATAGACTACTTTATTATTTAAATTTACCAACAAATTTCAACATAACAATAAAATATTAATGATAAAGCAATAATAAATATTAAATTATTTCTGGTAAAACGCGATGCACGTAAATAGTTATGTTTGAAAATATTGCATGCCCCCGATGAAATGCATAAAAAGATTCACAAGAGACAAATTTGTATAAAAATCTTACTAGAAAAAAATGATTAAACTGATACAAACGAATATTATTATATTGTAAATCTTTTTCATGATTAACGTTAATATATGCATTTAGCGTTATAGTCTAACAGTTTTTAATACCATAAAAACGCAACTTCGGTACCGTTTAAATAAAATTCTGCTAACCGATAATGTTGCAACATGCACTATATTCAAACATTCGGAGCACACTTTATTATATCGATACAAAATCGTTAACAATCTTTAATTGAACTTCTACGTTCTCGATAGATGTAAAACAAAAACAAAGCTAAAGCATTTTGATGAAGACAATTTTTCCGACCTCTTAATTTAGTATCACATTGCGGCAAGTAGTTTATTCTTAATACAAATTTTAAAATGATCGAAAAATATCGTTGCTTTTCAATGAAAAACAGAATACATAGTCGTAATATTATGCGACATGCACGTTACGCTTTCATCGTCATTAGCTTTTTTTGTTTTATTAATTAGCACAGTGTGCTTAAAAATTGCACTCATATCGACGGTGATCGCAAGCACTTGATAGTGAAAATTCAGCACATGCGATTCTGGTATTAAGAGTCAAATTTCATGATATGTTACTTATTCGTACATTCGGCAAACACTTCGTAATTGTACATTAACGTTGCAACATTGGCAAGTATTGACTTCTCCTGCGTTATCAATATGATAAACGATTGTACTAATGCTCATTTTGAATGCTATAAAAATTCACAATGATTAGACGCAAAAGTTGGGTAAAACCATATAACGCAATAGTTTTACTCTCTATCGATGATTAATAAAAGCAAAAATAGGGAATAAAATGATCATAAAATTCGTCTTTTAAGTTGATCCCCCATCGATCAACATTTTCATTTTCAAGCAAATCTACTGAGAAATTCATAATGTTAAATATAACTTTATACCTATATAATAGTTTGTGCTACTAAGTTTATAAATCATGTTTGTGCATATATTTTGTTCGATCTTTACATGACTCGAGTCATGTATTAAATTAAGTACAACAAGAACAGGCTATTGTATTACGCATTGGTGGCCATCGCAAAAATTAATATGCCTAAGCATGGTACTCTTTTTTGTCAATAAAATTACTTTGCCACGATAAGCTTTTTCAGAAACATTTGGAACAATTTCCAAAGTGTTGAATATGTTAAATAGCATACTATAATAACAACTTGGCACTCTTTTTCATTTATGGATATTTTTCTTGTAACTATTCACGATCCTGAATTGTTGCGTATACATATGTAAATATAACTGCAAACAAATCGATTCAGATCCCAGTATATGCAGTAAAATATGATTCAATTGTTTAACAATATTTGTATATCATATAAGGAAATTGCTCTAAATGTCAGTCTTTGCGATAAGGTTCCGCCGATATTATTCTATTAAATAGCATCTTAAAAAGTGCTTATTAAATAAAACTTCTGTTATAGTCTCGTTTCTTAACACAATCCCAACATAATTAACGCGTTTAAAATGGACAACATTAACAAAATAGTACAAATCTACAAGTTTCGTGGCTTATCTCTTAACTCTTCTATCTACAGTTGCACATCGTTATCGTTTCCTTTTGTATTTGTAGCAATATTCTGTATAATATCTTTACATCCTATTTGTAACTCGAGATAAACATTTTAGACGCTATAATATGATTTTCTTTATGTTGCAAGTCTAGTAGCATATCACATATTACTTTATTAAAACCCTATAAGGAGGAGAAAGATCTTTTTCAATAGAATTACTCTATTTCTGACTGAATTTCGATCTCTGTATATTCGGTCATCTTACGTATTTAAATTTTCAACTCCGGGTTACTCGTAAGGGACATAATGGCGTGCTCCTGTGTAATCGCGGCCAACTCTTTTAACCATTCGTCTAACACGACCGCGCATAAGACCACATTTTGTACTGGACTCACTTCGTTGGGCGATTCCCAGGACGTTTTCGTATAATATCTAGTAAATAAAAAATAATTTTATTTGCTAAAAGTTCGTGTACCTTTTTTTTATTGAAATGTGAAAGCTACTTTTTTGTTCATGACATTATTCCCTTTTTTATCTAACTTGAGGATGTAAACAGTAATTTAGTTCGACTTTGAAGAACAAAATATCGGGAAAAAACTTACCGGTATCCAGAACCATGCCCAATTGATTCCAACTGATTTTCTGATATACCAGTCGATTGATTCGCTGAATTGATTAAACTACTTGGACCGAAATTGCCGCTCGATCTTCTAAGCATTTGCGTAAACGACGACGTTAAGCTCCACCTCTTGCTCTCGCCTACAAAAACGCAATTGTACAAGTATAATTTATTGAACGTAATATTCTTATGTTACACTGTCCAACACGAATTTTCATTTGCAACACCCATTAGGCGATCCCTGTAGAGTTTATCGTCCTGAATATGAATACGGAAGCAGAATTGCTGCATCGCGTACAGTTTTTGAAAAACATGAATTTTTGTATAAACATACGATTTTGTATGAAAATAACGTTTTAGTGAAAACTAATAACGATTGAAATTTTCCTTTGATCTTGAAAAATAGAAGGAATTCTGCCGAATACAACGGTATGTAACTTTATTATTTTTCGTGGTTTTGAATGGTTGTAACTGGCTACCAAAGTTTAAAAATTCGTATTCAGGACGATAAACTTTACAATGATCACCTAATGGATATTGCAAAAAAAAAGAAAAGTTCAAATTTGTTGCGCAGTGTTATTTGTGGTCGTGTCTGATGATTGTACCTACATCGTTTAAACACTTCCAGAGTGCATGTTAAAAGTAACACGATGTTAACATGTATTCGTTAGCTTGGAAAATATGAATGCGAATCATATGAAATTCTGAATAATCAAAAAATGTATCGTACCTCTCGTGAATGGCTCCGTGCTCAAAGAATTTCTTTTGGGGGCAGAATGGGCTGCGGCCTCCAGCGCATTTTTCCTTGCATTCACTAGTTTATCTTCGCGATTGATTAAAAATAGCCGGGCTTGTTCCACTAATGTATCGACATTATTATGCTGCGACAGAAACTGGTCTATCTTATGCTTTAACGACGCGAGTACCTGAAGAGAACAGAATTGTTTCACACGATCGATTTACGGAACGAGAAAATGCTTCCAGCATTTACAAACCTGAAATAGCGACCTGATGCTAGGTTGAAATACCAGGGAATGATTTAACAGAAACGATTGCAACAAGGGCTGCGGGTAGATCGCCAGCCTGCTGATCAGGCCAGTCAAGTGCAAATTAACGTACAAATTGTTGCTCGTCATGCATTCAAGCTTCCGTAAAAGTACGTCCAAAAATATACCAACGTTCGGCTGTCCATTAAATACGTCTTGTCGATAGTTCTCCTTACTTTGCTTATTCGCTGTCAATTCTTCAGGCGTGATCGAACTCGACTCTATTATACTATGGAGAAAGATACTTTGCTCTCTGCTCGATTCAATCTCTGGCTCCTCGTGTTCGCTTGTCCGATCTTCACTGGACTCGTTATCCGGGGTCGACTGGGACGAACCTTTAAACGCGAAGCTCTCGTATCCGCTGCTTTCGCCTAACGACAAAAGCGAATTCATGGCAGTATTCGAATCGTCCATGTCGAATTCTTTTTTGTCTATCGAAGTTTCTTTAACGGATGCTGCTGTTGCGATATCTTCGTTCAACAGTTCTGCGATATCGGCGTCCAATTTCGCTTGCTCTTCCAATGATAACTCTAATCCCGTTGCTGGAAAGGGCTCCGTCTTTTCTTCCCCTTCCACAGAATTCAAATCCTTCCCATCTAGCAAAGACTGTATGCTGGCTAGCATGCTGTCCACCGACGAATGTTCGTTAATTTTATTCAAAAGCGCCGACTGCTTCAGCACCTCCAATGGCAAAGCTTTGGTCGTCTCGATCTTCTTCTGATCTAGCGATGTACTGCCGTCGATCAGAGTAGTCGCGCTGCTGGTAGTACTATCCTTTGGCAATTCTCCGTTGTACTGATAAGACCAGTTGGAACAAGCGATTCGACAAGCTCTTATTTTCTGCCGAGCATCGCACAGATATGCGTGATAATTTCCGTACAGAGTGTCCGACAGTCTCGCCCCATAGTTCATAGGCGTTGGCAAGGATTTCAGAGAATCGAGCGCAGGACTTGAATTCTTCTCGTGCGGCGTGGAATTGGGCAAAGAATTGAATTGTGTATTCACAGCCGCAAGCGGCGAGCAGCAGCTGGGAGTCAAAGATAGAAACTTTTCAGCCGCGCGGCCGAAAGGATCTATGTCTCTCAATCTCCTGCGCTGCGAAAGCATCACATGGGAGCATGGACTCAATGCGCCCAGGCATAATTCCAACATAATGTCTTCACAGTTTAAATTGACCAGCGTTTCGAACAGCCCCAATGTTACTATGCACAACTAAAAGGAAAAGGAAGAGAATTATTAAGTGCTCTGCTCTGTAAATATTGTTGTTAATGCTATCATTGAGGATAAGAAAATGATAAATAATGTACCCGCGATCTAGAAGATATCCTCTGAATGAGACTGTCCAATATCCTGCATTCATCGTAATTGTCCTCGAGTAAAAATCTAACGAGTGAACGCAGGAGACCAGGCTCCGTTACAGAACGAAGAAACAGGTCGAAATAAGCGGTTGCTGCGACTAATTCGTCCACTGTCGTCTGTAACATTACGGAAATATAGTTTTGCACGCATGCAATATATGGCTATTTTGTAAGAGTAAAGATTAAAAGATATAAAACGATTAAAAACTAATTATACAATGTATTAAAAATGTATAACTTAAAAGCAAGCGATCGTTAAGAGTTACAACTTCGGTTAAAATCTTTTCGCATTTGAATTTCGTGCAATTTGGTATTAAAATTTGATTGTGTGGTAAAAGAAGGATATTAGTATCTGTAGAAAAGTATACTAACGTTACTAATCAACGAAAAGCATATACTTTACATCACACCGTAATTATTGTTATGAAGATTGAGAATTGTGCACCCTAAGAAATGATATTTTTAAAGACAAGCTTTTGACTGCAACTTTTCCTATGTGACGGAGAAAAGCTATAATGAAAGCAGGAAAATGATAGGCATAGCAAATGATAGTTACGAGCTGCAAATGAATATAAAATGCTTTGTGAAAGATTTCATTTTCGACTTGCAAACTACACATTTTTATAATTCTTAAGCAATTGAATTAGAAACGCAATTTGTGCGGTTTATAAGCTGATCGGAAGCCATGTATATGATGTGAGCAGGTAAGCGTAATGTTTCAGTGGAAGCTTAAGTCTACATCAATGCATTTCTTATTATTATTCCTTCATTCTTACTATAAAAGGACCAATAAACGATTATACTGAGAAAATGTATGAAGGTCTCATACTTCAATAAATTGCAGACTTAAACATCACTGATACTTCAAAGGCGTATCAAAATCGATGCTCTAATTATAGTGTTTTGTACTAACCCAGAGTTCTTGTGCGTCTAGTTGTTCTATGGTCAAACCAAGAGAATCCTGAGCCCCGTAAAAATGTGACCGGATAGCCCCCACAACCATACCACAACATAAATGATTTCATTTTGATTAGCATCGTTATTAATACCTAATTAACACTAGGTATTAACTCTTACATGTTCACCACCACCACATTAACATGTTATGTGCATTTAAATAATGTGTATATGTATTTTAAGCTTACATGTAAAAAGCTGTTACAAAGTTTTGATCATTGCTGTTACTTGTCGGAAATTTAAGCAGACGATCAATGCGGTCGATACGTTGAGGGTATTTTAAAAAATTTAGTTTAGGAACGAATTCATAGAAGTATCGCGTGCTTGTTTTTGGAACATTTCGTTGGCGAACAAGCTTGCAAGTACCTTCTTTCACCACATGTACATGTAAAGTGAAACTGTATTATAGTGTTATAAAGGCTCATCAAGAACGAAGCAAACAGATATTTGAAATTTATATCCTACAATGCCAAAAAAAAATTATCCATTCAAGCTTGCGACAATAACTCGCATGTATTTTACGATATGGCGCACTTTATGTGGGTTGAAATGTAATCAGCAGGTTTTGCAGTAATGGAATAATAATATAAAATGTACATGTGTATTCTTATACGTATACTCACTTGTAGCAAAGCTGGTCCCATCACAGGTACCAAAAAACCATGATACAAAAACTCTAGCAACTGTTTTTGTACCAAGGGATGCGCAACTTGTGCGACTGCATTACAAAAATCTAATGAATTCATAAGATGCATCAGCGCTGGTACATCGTTAACGTCGTCCGGTGTCAATCGATGCCAATCGTCTGTTTCGATATCCAATTTCCTAGGCAGTAATGAATATAATCCGCTTAAACCGGTTGCTAATACCTGTAAGACAAACAATTCCATTAGTGTCTTAACTAAATGTATAACGGTCGATATAGATGTGAAATATTTGTGCAAATAAAATTTGCGTTAGCAAATAATTTTACAGCATGTCTTTAGGCAATCGCATAAATGTAGTTTTTTGAACAGATTACATACAGGACATATATTGGATTGGTCAGCAATGTAAACCCCAACTTCCTCGTTCTTTTTGGACAGCGACATGCAAAGTAACATGGAATCATGTGCTTGTTGCCCGACGCTACCCTCTCTATGTACATATGGGATCAGTAATGTAAAAATAATGAATCTGAAAAAAGATGTGAAAACGTAAGTAATTCTAGATTGTGCAATGAATGAAACGTGCATGCTGTATATTATTCTTTACAATGTGCGCACTTTACTAACTTGTGTTTCCCTACAGCCGTTGGATGAAAAAATAAATCAAGCAATGCCATGTTTTGCATTAAAGCGACACATAGCTGATTCAACAAGACTACCAATTTTTCTTCTATCTCTAATGGCATAACGTCGTTTGCGCAATCTTCAAGCAACTGCAACAGTGGCCTGGCAACCGGCTCGTGGGCAAGGAGTGTTCCACTGTGCGACACTAGAAGTTCGTACAGTTTCAACTGCTCCAAACGGACAGCATTGTTAAACCTGTAATGATAAAATACAAAATTAACGTGTTTACACGAAGCTAAATTTCACATTTAATTATTCAATCAACATAAATTATTTCTATATGAAATGCCTTTACCTTCCACCATGTACGTTCCAATCGTACAGTTTAACGAGAAGGTTTTCGCTTAATAAATACTCTAAACAAGGAGAATGCGTCGCCGCCGTAGATTGCCGATAGTTGTTATAAAAGTTCGAGTCCCTCAACTCCAAGACCAAAAGCGTAACCATCTGATCTATGTGATTAACAACCCCAAGAACATCGTCTTGATTACGTATTCCTTTGGGCGGCTACAGAAACATAAACGTCTACATATAATCCGATGTAACGTAAAACTGTTCGAGTGGAGAATTTATAGAAATATTTATTCCCCGTATTTCCATTGAATTTTAAAAAATAAGACTTACAGATGTTCGTAATATAATTTCGTACGCTTGTTGCCAGTGTTTACAGAAGCTGTCATAGCAGGCTGACGGATCGGCGTCTTTTGGCGGAGAGTCTCTCGAGCGTTGCTTGCCGAAGCTATTTCTTAGTGGGCTACTGCGTAACCAGCTCATTTTCACGGCTCAGATTTTATGTGTTTTCGCATTCATCAGAGATCCAGCTCCGCGCATCCTTTCGTCTCGATGTCTCCCATATTACTAACTGGTGTCATAAAAATAGAGTGGTCCCCTGCCTTTCCACGGTGTCGACTAACCAAGTTTTCCTGTCAAAATTGTGCTACTTATTGAGATAATCGGCCACCTACGCGGCAAGGACAAAGTGATAGTACAAATCGCATATTTGTTATGCGACACGCGCATCACGAATGCTTTAATGCGCGCTAGCGTACACACCGTGCGAAATACTTTGCACGGTTGACAAACAACGATGAGTCACTTGCGTCACCATGTCAGACCATTAGAAAATCACCATATTTTTATTCTACGAAAGTATTTACACGTCTGAAATTTTCGATCTCATCACAGACACGAACCTCGAAATTTGCAGTGATCCTGCTCAATTATTGGCCGTGTCAGAGACCGAATAGAGATCCAATTGGATTGCAACGGAGACCAACGGGAAAACCCCACTCTGATTTTAATTTTTGTGTTACGCTACGCTATCATGTGATCATATGTACAGCGGTTTCAGACAGATGTCTCCACGTATGCGATTCGAGGCGCCAAGTTTGAACCTTTCAATGATTACTAATTTAAACCACTCGTTAATTAAATATTCTCGATTGATTTATGATCTGAACAGCGCTTATGTGTAGATGTCCGTCCTTAATGAATTCGGAGTCAATCAACATGAATCTTTAGATTTCTGTATTGTAAAGTTGATACATGATTGGATATATTATTAACAATAACATAATTATAAAATCTTGAACGGCGAATTATATTTTGAAGATTGTTGCTGTTCTTACTTATGTAACAACAGAAGCCTCAACCAACATTTTGCAAGAGAAGAAAGTTGTTCAGAATCACTTCAAGGATCAATCCTCTTTTGCTTTTGAGGTAGTACTGGGGCACCCTGTATATGCCTCAACTTTAGGAAGTACTGACAATGAGGTAGTACTGGGGCACCCTGTATATGCCTCAACTTTAGGAAACGAATATTCTTAAAATATTGAAATTCTGATTCTGTATATTTTTGACAAATTGATTAGGTCTTTCTCGAAACTACATGGGTCTTTATTTACATTTACTGACTTTACACATAGCTCAATTTTGCAAATCCTCTCTTAGGCCTAACCTATAAATAGTGTGTACTGATCATCGTCAATCTGTAAATACAGTTATCGCGTATGCAATTGTGAAATGTTTAGCTATGATATTTCTTTAATATATATATAATAATATTTTAAATAATTCTCTGCGATCGATTGAATGATAACTTTTAATGTTAATTTCATTTAAGACAAGATGGTATTGAATGCTTTGAAAAAGGTAAATACGCTTTCCTACCAGCGCAAATGAGGTTAGGAGTATTATAAGATGCAAACATTAATTACATTTATGTATTAAAGTAACAACGTAATCGAATCTGTTTTGTAGATTACAACCTATTGTCGCTGTCCACTGCCTAATAGAACAGCAAGATTCTACGGTTTATATGAGCCTCCTTATTTAAAGGTTATTTCATTTTTACAAATAATACACAGGTGACTCAGGAGATGCGATTTATTGATTTTATGTTTCAATTACATCATTTGATGTTTACGATTTGTACAACTCGAGTGGCAGTGCCTTTGCATCCATTAGCGAGAGGATCGCCTTGTATATTTAGGTGCATTTCCTTGAATGCGTTTGTGTTAAAGAAGTTTAAAGAATACGTGTTTAAAGAATACGTTAAACCTCCTCACTCTTTAATCCTTACGTCGGACTTCGAGTGGAATGCTATATCACACTTAAGTTCGTTGTTGTAATACTAATTCATTATATTCATTACAGAAAAAGGAATTGGAGATACAAGTTTATCCTGTCTTAAACATACAACTTAGGGGATATAAATATCCCTTGCTCGAAAGCTATCAAGCCTTTATTTGCAAAATAGCAAAGGCGTTTGATATCAATGTCGATGATAGGTATATGTAATTTTACGATTTTAAACAAATTTCTTAACGCTCCCGATTTCAATGATGTACATTTTCTTTTTGTTTCTACAGTTTCGCGTTTCCTCATCGAGAACACAAGATCAAAAGGTTTAAAACAGGAGGAACGTTAGTCGACAATGAGTACCATTTAAGGATTTATGAAAGGGACGTGCAAGTATCGAATGTAACATCTATAAAGTATCCCGTTTTCATCAGAGTACTGGAAGCAGCTTTGCCTGAGGGAGTCTCCCTATGCATAGATAAGTATGATCCTGAGCTGCAGAAGAAACGTCTGATACCAAACAGGGAGTTACTCGATTTGCACTCTGAATTAAATGAAATTATTGAAAGTAGGAAGAAGTAAGAGGATTTCCTACAAATAGCAATAGACATATTAATGTTGACAGTTGCTAATTTATGTAACGATATGCAAGTAGTTCAGTAACAGAATGGAAAAACTTTTGTCACGTATAAATTGCAAGGAAAGCTCGAATATAACAGCCGAACCAGTTAGTGGTAAAAAATGTAAAAACAACTTTTATTATGTAAAATTATGTACAACGCAAACGTACATATGGTCTTATACAAGATTTAAATATATGTAAATACAGTCTTATATGTATAATGCTCTTTTCCAGTGAAATCTCAACCTATTTTGTTTTATAACAGTCCGAAGTGTACGACTTTGATTTTAGAGCCCTCCTCTGGTCTTGCAGATTCTTTTATTTTCTCATTAATGTCTTCTTCTGTAAAATATTATAGTGTCATGTATGTGTACTAGAGTTGCCTACATACTCGAATATTCGAACAACTTGAAACTCGAACTGAGCTGAAACTCTGTTTTCGATCCGAACCGAGCGCTTGATACATTCGTCTAGCTCGAATGGAACCGTGCAGCTCGAATGTCGCCGAGCGGGTCATAAGACTCATGTAGCTCGAGTGTGCTTCAAAAACAACGGTATTTCGTAGGTTTTTCCAAGTCAATACATATAACTCGTGATTTGACAATTTATTTCTTGAATATTTATTAAGAATTACCTTTTATAAAGACGTTAAATGAGGCTATAAGAAATTGTCTTATAAATGGTACGAAAACGCGAGCTATTTCATATAAGGTTGTAAAATACTGTTTCAACTTTCAAGATATTAAATAATGTTTAAATATTTAGATTTGCGATACTGATTATTTGTAACCATAACAAATTGATTAATGGAAATGATTATTGTACATCTTGTCTTACAAGTTAAAATATCTTAAGCATTCATATTCTACGTAGTGGCCACTTATGATTAAAGAGTGAAAACCTTTGCATGCAACAAAAACTAATATTTTTTGGAGCACATTCGAGCTACATTTACATGAATGTTGTGAGCTGCTCTGCTACATATTCGAGCCGCCCGATTTTGTTCGAGCTGCTTTGTTTTTTCGAGCCGGACAGGTGAATCGTGTACGTTAAGGTCGAGTTCAAACCTAATTTTTCAATTCTCGATATCCGAATCTCTAGTATAAATACTAGTATTGTATATTTAATACATTATTGTACTTCTTCACTCACTCGGTAACGGTTGAAAATCTTTAAGATAATCTTCATTTCCAAGGCACAATGGAAGGCTCTCTGCTAACTCACGTTTGGGATCAGTCAAATGCACCTGGGTTATCGTAGATCGTTTTTGTTTATGCGACTGGCCCTATGAATTAAATAATGAAAGCATTGCACATCACACCAAACACGTTGCATATAATTATACTTACCGTACCGGGTACCAATATGTGCGTCACTGTGTCCGAAAATTTGACCTTTGGCTTTTCGCTGGTTAACGTAGAGTCTGTCGGGGTTGAAAAAGGAGAAGAGGGTATGGAACTAGAGGTGGGCGTTGATATAATTGGTAGCGGTGGGACGTTCGATATCTTTGATTCTTTACTAACGCTAGCGTTTGTACTATTGTGTGATAATACTAATTTCGAATGCCTATTATCGAATCTACTCTGTATACCGTACGTGGAGGAGTATTGCGAATTACCTAGTTTCATATTGCTAGCGGAATGTACATCAATGTTATCGTAACTACCGTGCAGCGAGATGTAATCGAAATCATAATTAAGTCTGTACTTGGGAGGCCTAACGTTGCTGTACTTGGGTTGATCCTGTAAAATATTAGACGCGGAATGTTGTCTTTCCAGGAAAGGGGTAACGTTTCTAGTTCGAATAGGTGAGAACCTTTTGACAGACTCGTCGATGTCTGCCAAGCCAGACGTGCTTCTAGATAAGGGAAGATTCTTTTTCGGAAGACTATGCACGAAATTCGCGAACGAATTTGTCAAAGAAGGTGGCGGAGGAATATTGAAATCCACTTGCTTCTTTGCCAACGAAGATGTCTGCTGTTTAACAGCACCACGGTTGTCCTCGTTACTGAAACTCTTTGAACTGCTATTATTGCGAGAGTCCTGATTAAAATTAAACGAAGTAGACGCAAGGTTCTGATGATTGTTATGATAACTGGAAACCAGTTTGCTTGCTGCAACAGAATCTGCATGCGTTTTAAGCGGAAGCTCGTTCATCGTAAGAGAGGAGGGCTTCACACTTTTTAATGCAGATGGAGAAACATTTGATTCCGATTTAGCGATTCTCAAATCGCCAAAAGAATTATTATACGGGCCTGAATTATCTGTAGAATGCGTAGTAAAGGATGTCGACATGACATTGTTTTCAATTTTGTCCAAAGAACATCTAAGTAAATCAGAGGGCACGTCCGAGCCAACAGTTTCGTACGTCGGATTGTTGAAAGGAGTTGACATAAAACTATTTTCTTGCACTACATTTTTTGTCATTGTATCAGTGGATACTTTATCGAGGTGAAACTGCATTTCCCCTCGCAGAACCTTGTTCAATGCGGTGTCCGTACAATTTTCAGTAAGTCTAGTAGGCATAGCTGCTTTTCGTTCATTCAAAGATAAACTTCCAAATGATGTTGTCATTAAATCATCAGAGATGTTATTAAAAGATTGCGAGCTACAAGTAGAAGCTACTGTGGATATCGTAGCTGGGTTCGTATGTGTCTTATACAGTGGCTTGTTGAACGAAGTCGACGTGAAAAATGCATTCGAAAGATGGGAGTGGTTGAAAGAAGTTGCGGAAAGATTGCAGAAAGACCTCGAATCTAAATTGCTATCGGCTTTGTCACCAGAAGAGATATCGGTGAACGAGGTGGATAACAGGTTCTTGTTAAGCGAATGCGAATGGAGGACTGGCAATGGCGGAATTTGGCTCGTGGACTCCTTTTTATAATTGTGACTCTTTGACAGTCTCGTCTCAATCTGATTTTCCTTCGTGGAACACTCGCTTTCGTCGCTGCACGATTCCTCCCCTTTATCACTCGTCGAGTCAGTGCATAATGAACAAGATTCTCTGGAGCATGTGGAATCTGAAAATGATTCTTGTAAGATACTTTTTCAGAGAGAGAATATTTTGTAAAATAATCCATATATGTTCTTACGCGAACTATTGCAACTGTTCGACCTGCTTAATATGCGTTCAGCATTTTCTTTTGCCGCAGTTGCCATTGCTGTATCGTTCACTACTAATGCGTAGAAATGGATGTCCATGAAGAGATCATGGTCATTTAAGTCTATGGCAAGCCTAAAGGCTTTTTCGAACATGTGGTACCTGTAATACCGATGATTGATCTTGTGCGCAGCAAGGTTCTTTAAAAGTACGAATATGCGATACCTTAACAAGTGATGGAAAAATCGCCTGGTTAAGTCTCTTATTTCCTCCCCGTATTCCTCTTCGATAGCTTGGCCTATCGGTTTGACTGGCACGTGAAAGCTGCCCAACGCATTCTGCATAAAATCTACGACAGGATCAAATTATTTATATCCACACGATAAATTAATCGAAGCGCAAAGTAAAATCTTACTTTCACGCTCTGTTGTTAAAGGGAGTTTAAACAAATGATTCATGATCTGATTGAGCGCATGCATACATGCACGAGGATGAGTGTCCCAATTCATGGATAATAGCAAAGACGTTGCTTGTTCGACTTGCGACAGAGATAAGTATCTCTTAACGAGTGCGTCTCCAGTGAAAGAACTTCCTTCCAGCATTTTTATGACGCCGACAGGTCCTCTGTTGATCGTTAACATCATTTTACAAATTGTCCTTTTTTTACAATAAAGTATAATAATATCGTACCGTTGGAAAATTAATAATAGTAAAGAGTTTCCGTGATTATGGAAATCGATGTAACAGTTTAAATCGTTCTTCTTGTTCCATTCCATGCGCAACAACGCTGGCTGAATTCTGTATCGTAAGAGAATATGAAGCTTAGAAATATTCTTAATGGATTAACGAGTTCTAAAAATCGAAAAGGATACCTGAAATACGAAGACAAATCAAGAATATTAGCTTGCGCCGCCTCTTCGCTCAACGTTTGGCTTTTGATACACGTCAGAGCAATATCGAAATGTTGAAACTGACCCTTGTCATTTCCAACGACAAATATCATCCCCTCGTTGTGCCATGACGCTAATGTGGGTATCTTAAAAGGATGTACGGTATTTCGTTCACTTTGAAAGATCAATAACTTTATGTCAAGTCTTCTGTATGCATATGTTTGACTTACAAAAGCTGCTTTTACACTAGTGGTAGTAGACCTAGTTTGATCGTAGATTACGACAGAACCGTCTATGCAGCATAATAGCAACAGTTCCTGAGTCGGTGAAAATTTAACACAACTCGTATGCGTGGGTAGTGGTACGGAGATCATCCCTATCCTTTGCAGTTTATCGTGCTGCGAGACCTCGTACGTTCGCAACTCTATCGTCACCTCTCCCTATATCAAACTTGCGATGTGAAATATTTATTGGTAAAGCTGATGGTATAAGAAACGCTACGAGAATAACACACAACATTTACCTTTCTCGACACCTTTTGCTCTACGGAATGAATAACGTTATCATTGCATGCATCGAATATTATACACAAGGGATCGAACTCGCTACGTATATAACAAATTAATTCTAATTTTACTCTGAAAATAAAAACAAAAAAAAATGGTACACAAAAGCACTTTAAATGCAGGAGGGAGAACAATAAAACGGTTCAACAAATTCAATAAGATTGCAGCAATTGAAGGGATATGAAGAGAGATTTATACCCTATTAAACGATAAAGGTGTATGTTGGCACGATCGTGTTCCTTCACAGCGGGACTCCATGGGTAAACTTCGTTCATCGTGGACTTCCACCAAATCAATATCTATAATTTCTCAGTGTTTACTTTATATTTAAGGCAAACTAATGAAAATGTTATGGACGGTTCTAACAAGATTCGCGACAAACGTATTTACCAAATCGCCGCATTTATTCGTTTGTACTTTCTTATCCAGTCTGCGACCATTGGGGCCGAACAGGTCGAACGTGGATAGCTTTGGTTCGAGTTTATTAATCTTATCGAAGACATGCCTTTTCGATCTCGTAAAATGTACAATGGTTACTTGGTTGTCATTATACGTACAAAGTACGTAATTCCTATTTATCACGACTGGAAATATAAACGATAAACGTTTAAATCTCTTTCAAATATAGAAATACGAGGATAATATAAGGCGATTACCATCCGATATATGCTCCAAAAGTTTTCCTACGAGATATTTATCGAAAGTTATTTTGTAGATATCACCGGTAGCAACGTTCACTTGTATCTGAATTAGCAATGCGTTGCTTAACATTAATTGTAAAACGCAGTCGTCATACCATTGACAATGTATGATCGTATTGTCTTTTAACTGTTCCTGCAAGAACGAGGTAGATGTCAGGTGCATAAAACGATTGCCTTATCATTATTGATGCATTATTTAAATTTTACCTCCAAGTATTTAATCGAATCTTTTAGTTTGTTTCCCTTTTTGTTTGTCGGTACATATATCATGCCACGTTTCTGGCAATAGGACTTTTTTCCTTCCTCGTGCACGTTATCGATACGTTTATCATGATAACTAAAACGATATTACGAAATTTGTAAATTTGTAGTTTGATTAAAAAATATTGCATGTGGGCAATAAACATTTAGTCTTAGAACTGTCATATTAATATAGAATGCGAATATTTTTTAATTTGTTAGTATTGAATTTGATCGATTAACTGAAATATCAGCGTGATAAATCATACGAATGGAATTAGTGTTTCTCACCGAAATGCACCGAAGTCTGTACTTTTTATATTAATATTGTCGTCGAATGTCCACAGGTTTACTTCACCCAACAATGTAAACATTGTTATAAACACTGCTATTTAAAAATCATGAATGATCGGTTCGAAGTACGCGTGCATAGGTCACTTGAGGCTTTAAGGAATCTTGTCGTTTTATTTTGGGTTCGAACGCGGTTATACATTCAAAAATGGAAAGAAAACCTTAAAAAAAAAGAAATAAACGCTACTTTACGTTTCTAGCCATTACGCACAGACGATGGTATAAGATAGTGGTGGAAGACTATCGATGGCCATCGACTATCTAAATCTATCGATAATTTATTTTCACTATCGATAGTTATCGGTATTTCGATTTTAAATATTGAAGTTCGATTCAAATATACAAACTTAAAAATTGTTCTAATTCATTCGAGTCTATTTTATTGTATATATGTACATGTATTATCTTATTACGTAGATCTCATATTGGAATTTGCATAAGCTATATTAGCAAATATAGTAATTACTTAAAAATATAAGTAATTAAAGCAGGTGCTTTAATTAATTAATATATTTATTTAACTAGAAAAAAATAAATTTTCTCGTTAAATTGTACATTAATTTATGAGCACAGCTTATAAATATATTTTCACTTTCGTACATCCACGAGAATATCCTAAAATGGAAATTTTTAGGACGCCTGAAAGTCGTCTTGAAATTAGGTTCTCAAGGCGTCCATAAGGCATTCGAAATGAACGTTCTTAAAATGTCCAAAATTTAGATTCTCAGAACGTCTGTAAGAGATTAGGAATGGACGTTCTTAAAACGTCCAGAATCCAAGTCCTCAGAACGTCCATAGGACGCCTAAAATTGACGTTCTTAAAACGTCCAGAATTTAGGTCCACGGGTCGTCCATAGGACATTCAAAATGGGCGTTTTTAAAACATCCAGAATTTAGGGCCACAGAACGTCCATAGAACATTCAAAATGGACGTCGGACATTTCGACGTTTTCTGGACGTCCGGTGTTGTCTGTGATATGTACAAAATAATTTCAAGTAAAATTCCCTTACTGCTTCATTTACCTACTACTGTTCCTTTGTTAATTATCGTCGTTATCAGGTGTCCTCTGCGCATTATTCTTCCTTCTAAATGGAGAATAATGGAAACATCGTAGATCACTACCCCTGGACGAATGATCAGAGTTCCGACTTAACGAAGATGCTGTATAATGAACAAGCTCTTCGCTTCGAAAGTTTCATACGCGTTGGAACTTGCCTCGATTCTGTTTATTTGCTTCCCAGCATGGACTATTCTCAGTATTATTCGCAGTTTATCTTTTTAATTGTATTCCGCCTCACTGTATATTTGCATGTTGGACTGAAATGTACTAATTTAAACTCCTTTGAAAAGATAACAGCTTTGAGATGCACTTTCGAAGTTGAATAACTCTTTTTGTTAATAACATTTGTAATTATAAATTAATTGTGCAATGATTTCTTATCATTTTATTGCTATACAAAGGTAAATGAATGAATGTGAGAAAAAATTACAGGACGCAATAAAAGGCATAAAAATACTATAAGCATTTCTTCATTTCAAATGCACTTGATTTCTTCACTAAACGAAGGAAAGAAAAATGTTGAAAAAATTAAGTGTTTTTTTCTTTGCCTTTACCCCCCTTTTCTTACTTTATTTTTCTAGCAAACTAATTACGCTTACGTAAAGTAGGCATTGGGATTAATACTTGGCCAATTTTCTTCTTTCTCGTTAATGATTAAAGAAGTTGGTGGCTACGCGATAATATCATGGTTATAAAAATTAAATCCAACGTTAAGGTTCGTTAAATAATTTATGCCTTTCCGTTCACAGAAGTTTTTAAAATGCATTTTCCGTGCTTGTTAACAAACTTTATATTTTTATCGTGAAAAATACGAGAATGCAACAGATAAACAAAATAGCTGTATTGAAAATTTTAGACATTATTAATGTTCCATACTGTTTAAACAAATGTCTCTTCTTGCAGAATCATTATAAGTAAGCAACATGAAGTCAATATTTAGGTGATGGCAATGATGACATAGATAATTGTTAATCAATACTGTGGGGAATAAACTGTACGTACGTATATTTGTATTTACTTTCTTTACCTTCTTCACAAAATGTTCCTTGCTTAATGCGTTCCTTTTTTAGGAAATGAGTCTTTTTGATTTTTTTTATTACTTACTGTAATTTATATTATCTGTTGCAATAATAATTTTGTCGTGATATAGTGCACAGTGCATTCATACTATTATATTTTTTTTTACTAAATAGCAAGATATTTTTATTATGAATGATATTTTTATATTTACATGCACAATTTGTTACAAACTGTCATTTCTTTTTCATTCTTCACCAATGCTTAAGAATCAAAGCAAAGCCACATGCCCACAATTCTGTTAATAACAAATAATTAATATTAACAAAAGTAAGCAAAATTGAAATTATTCATAGCTGAAAAATCAAGCAGTTTTCAATTTTCTATTCTTTCAGCAAGCTGCAACAATATAACAAAATAATTTTCAAATTTACAAATTGAATAATCTGTATCCACGTGCCGGCAGAGACTATTACACAACTGTAATCAAACTAAAGACTGAACAACTGACAGCAGTTTGGATTTCGACGAATTTCCATCTGTGCTTTCCAAACTAATTTATTACCCTGTAAATTTACATGCACATCGGTGTATAGCGCACGAAGCAGAATTAGGATAATTTCGGTAGAGATGGGCCACGTTTTTTAAAATGTCCGAGAATTGAATATTTTGTAAAACTGAAGCATTATTCTTATGGATGTTCCTAGAGAATGGCCCTTCATAAGGCGTGTAAAGATTTTAATGGAATAGTTTTATAAATAACAGTAGGACGAGAAAAATATGATTTTAGTTCGTGGACCATCTTTCTTTTACTATTACTGATGAGATGGACCACTCCTGAAATCAACCTTCAATGACTGTATTTGTTGAAAAAATCGTTTTACTAACAAAATAAAAATGAGTTCTTATTATTACTTTTTACTATTAATATTATTATTATAAATTACTAAATAAAATAACAAAAAGGAGAAACCCAGACAGCGTTTCGACGAAAATATGAAAAATAAAAACAGTGGACTGTATAAATGTATATTCTGTACGGTATTAATATAATGAAATATTTCATTGCGCCACCAATTTGTTGTGGTATGTTTAACATAGTATTATAAACAATGCATCCCTACTGAGTGTGTTAAAGGTCCGTCTATCTCGAATGTTGTGAAACATATGGATCACGTGAGTATCGTGGCAATAATAATAGAAAATTATCTTTGCAAATTAGAATTATATCGCTTAATGTTAGAGTAAAGCCTAGTGTATAAAAACGGTGTAAATATTGACTCTAATAAGAAGTGGTTCTACGTCTTATAACTAATCAAAAAAATCTTGGTGATTGAAGTATCGATTTTCAACAAAATATGATAAAATCACCACGAGACATCAAAAGATACGTTCCTCGCTTTCATTAAAACTCATAGAATAATATAGAATAATAAAAATAACTACCAGAAGACTCGGATATGGGAAATTTCTGCAGCGATACCGAACAACTTGTTCCTTTTGCGAAATGTCGTTCGAGGTTTTGTTTTTGAATTATTAGTGAAAAACTCTGGCCACTCAGAGCGCGCGTAGAGCCCGCGGCCAGGGGCGGAATGTCGCGTCGCGCTGGATCCAAACGTCGGTAGAGCTAAAGTTGTATCGTATACCGAATCAATGCAACGAAGAATAATGTGGAATTATTCGTTATTCGTGAATGACCAATGAAAACGCTATACCGATGCGTTTGGATCGGAGCACCGGTCGAACGTCACTATCCAGCGCGACGCGACATTCCGCCCCTGAGCGCGGGCTCAGCGTTTTTCGCTAATAATTCAAAAACAAAGCCTCGAACGACATTTTGCCAAAGGAAAAAGTTGTTCAGCATCGCTTCAGGCATCTCTCATATCCGGGAGATCTCTCATCCTCTATGTGTTACAGGACATCCTATATGTATAGTAGGGTGAGTTGCTTTAATATGGTATACGTGTCTATCATGATATATCATAATATTGAACAATCCTAACATTTCCACTCATCGACGACAAAATACAGCCAGCTGTGTTTGTCATTTACTTGAGCTATAGTGACCGTATGCCGAATAATTAGAAAGCGCGTGCTCGTAAAAGAATATTGAAGAAAAACCTACGATCCGAGTTTTCTTAATAAAAAACCTCTAAACTGATATTATACGTAACAAGGTATTATTAAGGTGTTACTCTTTAAAATAAGAATAATTGTCAGACGCGTTACTTATTTATATCTTACTTTCCTTCTTCTAAAGTGTAAAACGGATGTAACGCGCTGTTCGATATTAGGCGAATACAGTGTTTCATATTGGGAGCATCATGAGCCGAATATGTGAAGCGAGAATCCCAGTAAAAATAATAAATGTTGTCTAAACCGACGTTACATTTTAAGTTTGCTTGTTACCTATCAGAAGACAATACAATTCCCTACAAAACCATAATAACGAAGTTTGTGTAAAAGCATCGTAGGCAGGTAAAATATGCGCATGAGGAAACAGCATTCCATGTTTCGGCAACTCGGCCCACCTATACGAAACACAATTATACAGCTGCATCGAGGAGCTACCCCGAGAACGAGTTAAACGCCTGCCAAACTTAGGCCTCTTCCGTCGAGTTTTATCAACTGCATTCACCAGGGTTTCAACGCAATACACAATGTACAAGTGCTATTGTATGTGCAGAAAAGGAGGCGCGACGTGTGTGCGTGGACAGCATGCTCCGCGGCGATGTTCGACTGCGCCACTCTAGTTTCCGCTCCCGTAAAAGAAGGAACTCACCGCGACCCCTTCGTTCATTCACAATCACCTGCTCGGCGAGGAAGCATCGTTCTTTAGCTTTCGTCTGCACCAGTTGCCAGCGAACCGATCAGTCGAGAGGAACGGTTCTCGGTGGAACAGGATGAGGAGCAACGCGACTTCCGGTCTACCGCTCTCGGTCTCCGTATCCCTTTGCGCGCTGATGGTACTGCTTTCTATCACTGGTCCAGCCAACGCTAAACGTGAGTAATCACTTATTGAATAATTTACAATGGCACGAGAATCTGTTTCATGATGATATTGAAGGCCTTCAATAGAGTTATTTGATTAAAGTATATTTTTTTCTTGTGATATTGCGCGGCGAAGAAAAGAATCGTCTATGATTTTGAAGGGGGAGAGTGATTTACAGTGGTTTGTAGCCAGTAAATTTAATTCCTGATGTTATTGACTTATCAATAGAGTTATTTAACTAAAGCATTTTTTTTTGGTTGTGGTATTGCGTGGTGAAGAAGAGAATTGTTTGTGCTTTTGAAGGGGAAGGGTGACTTGTACCGGCTTGTAGCCAGTAGATTTAATTCCTGATGTTATTGAAGGCCGTCAATAGAGTTATTTGATTAAAACATTTTTTTGTTGTGATATTGCGCGGCGAAGAAGAGAATCGTCTATGATTTTGAAGGGGGAGAGTGATTTACAGTGGTTTGTAGCCAGTAAATTTAATTCCTGATGTTATTGACTTATCAATAGAGTTATTTAACTAAAGCATTTTTTTTTGGTTGTGGTATTGCGTGGTGAAGAAGAGAATTGTTTGTGCTTTTGAAGGGGAAGGGTGACTTGTACCGGCTTGTAGCCAGTAGATTTAATTCCTGATGTTATTGAAGGCCGTCAATAGAGTTATTTGATTAAAACATTTTTTTGTTGTGATATTGCGTGGTGAAGAAGAGAATTGTTTGTGATTTTGAAGGGGAAGGGTGACTTGTAGCGGCTTGCAGCCAGTAGATTTATTTCCTGATGTTACTGAAGGCTTTCAACAGAATTCTTTATTTAAAAGTATTTGTTTTGTGATATTGTATGTTGAGGAAGAGAATTGTCTGTGATTTTGAAGGGGAAGGGTGATTTGCAGTGACTTTCAATAGAGTTTTTTATTTAAAAGTATTTGTTTTGTGATATTGTGTGGTGAGGAAGAGAATTGTCTATGATTTTGAAGGGGCAGAGTGATTTACAGTGGCTTGTAGCCAGTAGATTTAATTCCTGATGTTGTTGAAGGCCTTCAATAAAGTTATTTGATTAAATTATTTTTTGTTGTTGTGATATTGTGTGGCGAAGAAGAAAATTGTTTGTGATTTTGAAGGGGAAGGGTGATTTGCAGTGGCTTGTAGTCATTAGATTTATTACCTGATGTTACTGATGGCTTTTAACAGAGTTGTTTATGTAACAGTATTTGCTGTATGATATTGCGTGGCGAAGAAGAAAATTATTGTCTATGATTTTGAGGGGAAAGAGAGATTTACAGTCAGTAGATTTAATCCCTCATGATGTTGAAGGCTTTTAATAGAGTTCTTTATTTAAAAGTATTTGTTTTGTGATATTGTGTGGTGAGGAAGAAAATCGTTTATGATTTTAAAGGGGGAGAGTGATTTACAGTGGCTTGTAGCCAGTAGATTTAATTCTTGATATTATTGAAGGCCTTCAATAAAATTATTTGATTCAAGTATCTTTTTGTTGTGATATTGTGTGATAAAGAAGAGAATTGTTTGTGATTGTGAAGGGGGAGAGTGATTTACAGTGGCTTGTGGTCAGTTGATTTAATTCCTCATAATATTGAAGGCTTTCAATAGAGTTATTGTTTAAAAGTATTTGTTTTGTGATATTGCGTGGCGAGGAAGAGAATTATTTTTGATTTTGAAGAGGAAAAGTGGTTTACAGTGACTTGTAGCCAGAACATTTAATTTATTTTCGGATGATACAAAGCGTTTTAATAGAATCACTTACATTTTTTATTTTTATTTTGTTATTATTTCGTGGTGAAGAAAAGAATTGTTTGTTATTTTCAAAGGGAAGAGTACCTAATTGTTACTCATTAAGGATTTATCGTATGATGATAGCAGAAGGCGAAGATGCAGAGTGCTTGACTTGTTTGAGGAAGAAGTGTTGTGCAATAAATCATTGACAACAATTGCTTCGAAGCTCATTTGTGTTTTATACTTTTCTGAATCCTTTGGAGAATAATATGGTGTAATAAGGAGTCCTGACATTGATTTACTTATTACAATTCATTGAAATTTACGTATCTCTTCTCTTACATTTTATTTCAAATAAATCAATTTTCCTTATTTCATTAATAACTTTTTAAACGTACATTAAAATATTAGTCACTAAGCAGAAAGTACATTAAACTACCTATAGTTTTACTTCGCCATGAAAAATACACAGCCATTAGTCTGCAGTGGAAACGAAGAAGTTGAGGGTACCATAATAAAAAGTTTCATAAATACCAAACATCCGCCAAACAATGTGTAACATTGTGAAGCGACAACCGATAGCGAAATTGGGGCAAAGGGTTGTTTGCCGGTGCGCAAAACACACGGCTACCGGCAGTGAACGTAATATGATAGAAATATGAGGGTAGGCGGGTTACAGTAGGGAATGGGAATGCTTGATATTCACCCTTTACTGCCGCGAGAGTGACATTCAAGGAGAACTTCATTTTACGCAACGGAAACGTGACGGAACCAGTAACGCGATCGAATGGACAATTCTTGGCCGTTCGACGGAACGCTGGAACTTAAATCAGTTCCATCGTGGTGGCAAACAATGATTATCCTCTCAACGTTACGCGTTAATCCGACTGTTCGATTGCAAATAGGTGACTAGTGGGTAGTTAAGTGGTGAGGAAAAGCTGGGGTGCGATTCATTTACGTCACATTAGTTATTTGCATATGATGCATGATAGACTGGTCTTAAATTTGTTATTAAGGGGTTCTTCTTCCTTGTTCCCTGATGTAGCACCTTCTTCTTTCTAAGTCTGGTAGGGTGACTTGTAAGTAAGTCAATTTCACTTAGACTAGGGACCAGAATACTCTTTCCCCATTTATTGGAACACGTTTAATTAATTAGTAGAGGAAGTGCAGTACAGTTGAAATATCAGTTTCTCTAAGATGAATCAAAAATTACACCGGAAGATTAGAGCAAACAAAACTGCATAATTTTATGGAGAAGCTTATGAACTTTTACATTTCAAACTCTCAGTAGTAACGAAAAACAAAGAGTATCTGAAACTGTGGTCTAATTGAAAAATGACGTAAAGCAACCAGCTTGTTACAGTGCAGGTGATTTAGAGTACCGGTATTCTAATTTACTTTCGCTTCATAAAATTCGAAAATGAAGTACATAAAGAAATTATTTTTTCTTATTATCTATTCAGGCACAAAAATTGCAGCATAGAGACAATCATTTTAGTCAAATATCTTAAATTAAATTAATCTTTACGTACAGGATGTCCCACCTAATTCGAGCATCCCAAATATGACCAAAATATAAGCAAGTATAATGAAATATAAATGGTGAAATAACCGTGATCAGCTGATTGATCAGGGAAAATCTATTTTAAAATATTACCACAAAAGAATGCCACTTCCTCTTCTTAATAAATTAAAAGAGCTGTCCAACTGTTTCTAAGACAAAACCTAAGAACGACTTATAATTATATCAAAGTTTCTCTATCCTATCCACCTCTCAGCTCTCGTATCATTCGCGAGAAAGATATTTCGTTAGAGTGCCAAAGTGGCGATTTCAGTGAAACTGGTAATAAAGTGGGGAACTCGTACGAATAAAGGAATTCCAGGAATCTGAAAACAACGGAACGTACTCCCATTACGCAGTCAATGAAAATCAGTGGACTTCTATTGGCGGGAAAATACTTTGTATCCACGCGTTCGTTAACGTTGATCTACAGGGTGTTCCACCTAACTGGAGCATTCCAAATATCTCGCTTATTTTTTATAATAGGAAAAATGTCAAAATAAAAAAATATTTGGTTCGAAGGGGCAAGAGTAATGGTGAGAAAACAAATTTTCTCAAGGTTACTTTTTTCCAGATTTCAGAACGATCGAAATTTTTTTATGGGACTACATATTTTTGATATGGCGATGTGATAGCTAAAGTCAAGGAAAGTCCAACGACCTATGATATTATGACCTTCACTTGACCTTGAGTACGAAAAATTCATAAAATTTGGATTATAGAGGTAAATAACCGCGATCAGATGACCGATGAGGGAAAATTTATTTGAAAATATTGATGAAAACAGTGTAACATGAAGATTCCGAAAGGACGAACTAATATCAAGCCTTCCTTATGTTTCTTTACTCGCTTCATGTTAGTAAACACATTTCCTGCAGCCTGTGTCGACACTGCTCATCGAGTTAAATTGTAACCATTGACACATTAGTTTCTTCCTACGTTTACTACATTCAGTACAGAATTTCACTTTGCTGCATTCGTGTTTACTAATATTAAGCAAGGAGGGAATCATAAGGAAGGCTTGATATCAGTTCATCTTTTCAGAGTCCTCATGTTGCACTCTTTTCATCTGTATTTTAAAATAAATTTTCCTCCATTATTCATCCAATCACGATTGTTTCACCATTTACATCAACAATCCATAGTTTTATGAATTTTTCATACTCAAGGTCACGTGAAGGTTATAACATCATGGGTCGTTTGACGCGCCTTGACTTTAGCTATCATATCGCTATACAATTTCATGTCACATTTTTCATTCTCGAAATGTTCACAAAATGGACGCGAAATCATATAGTTAGTATACGAACTAGTAGATTAAATGAGCTACTCTAAGGTTTCTTTGCATATTTTAACTACGATTGCAACGATTGGACACTTACTGAAAAGCATTTGTAAATTCACGTTTCTTTACTCAGCAGATTCAGTCGGAAATGTGAAAATTATAGCTCGTTCGCAAACATCATTGGCTTACAATGTTACAAATTAAATAATGTTAGCAATTTTTTGGCTACTTGGATATTCCAAATTACTAAAAGAATTCCAAGTATGCTGCATTTCTACAACACAGTTCTAATTAATTTATATGAGGTGAAAAGTAATTAAATTATCTTTGATTGAACGTTAGAAAATGTATATTAGTGCGTTCAATTCTAGGATGTTAAATTACAACTTCGCTATGGGACATACCTGCTATTAAATTAACGAAAATTTACGTAGGAGAAGACGAGAGTATATGAGTGCACATACATGTATATTGACTCCTACCACTTAATAAGTTCCATTACTCGTTACAATCATTCGTAACACCGCTGGGAGGTCACATTATTCAAGCAAACTGTATACATATATATCTTTTGTTTTATAAGTTCGTTTTCTGTGAATTCGTTCTATTATGTCGATTCGTTAATAAACATTCATCGTGATAGATTTACGAATTTTGTATACATAGTCGGTTCATTTGAATTAATCCATCGATTAGTTGAATCCATTAATTATTATTGCACATTATCCTGATAATAATTTAATCTAATTAACCTAGATGATTTTGTAAACTGTACAGAGAAATCACTTAAAAAGATGTCACTACTTTCAATGCGACTATACGAGTTATTCCTATTTAAAATTGAATCTTAATCACTGCATTCGATATCTATTCACCCTTTATCTGAAGCCCCAGCCACGTTATGAAGTTTCGCTTGAACAATAACATTTGCGGTGTTTCACATAGAGATAATCATAATATTGTCACCATTTGATGTCGACGTTTCGTTTATTGCATATGAGATATTGCATTGTATACATATGGATACATATACACATATATGTATACAGCTGGGATGCCATATTTTGCTATGAAACCGAGGAGAAGAAACTAAATTTTCTGACTATTCACAAATATTAAAATGCAAAAGTACTGCCTTTTCATTTTTCTAAATTTTAACCCGAAATGCACAAGATATAAATTGGCATTAGATGTATCCAATATCGATCCTTCAGGACAAGGAAAATATTGCAATTAATAACTCGTTATTTAAAACAGAAAATATTCTGTCAGACATTAATCGGAATGAAAGATTGAACGAAAGTGCACAAAGTGACTAAAAAAGTTTGATGATAAATAAATGATCGATCGAAAGGTGATGGTATTTATCAATTTTGCTTCAGTGATCGTCGTCGATTAACTGCAACGGTTTTTATATTATCAGACTTCGTAGAATAATACAGTGTCTACACTGCTATAAATTTTATAATAAATTCCTAACTTTGTTAAATTAACTCGAAGCACGCAGCTCCGTTACACTTTACTCTCTTCCTACATTTATTTTAAATCAATAAATATGCTTATAATTACTTGGAAAATTTTCTGAAGTAGACAGTAGTTTATTGTAAAAATTATATTTGGGTGAATAAAGTATTTAACGAGGCCAGAATTTTTTTAGGAAAGCAATAAATAATTTCACACATTGTTGACAAAAATTTGTGTGGCCCAGTATTCACAGATTTTGTGGCTAAAGGATAAATGCAAAATTAGTATGTTGAATTATACATATATTAATATTTTTAAATATTCACATCGGTTTAGCATTTGTTTCCAATTAATTTAATATTCAATGTAGTACATAATATAGAAATATGGCACAATGGAATGCGGATTTTCCGCGAGTAAATGCTTATGCCATTAACGCAATAAATTATTGTAATATTGTGTCACATATCAGAGCTCTTTAATCTTTCTATCAAATACGATATGATACGTTCTTCTTATATTAGTACCACAATGATTATTACAATTTATACCTACTGGGTTTAAATGAAAGAAAATAATTTCCGGGTTATCCAAATTCCGGCGATTTTTGTAAACATGGAATTTTTATTTTAATTTGTTGTTATTTTATTTTATTAGTACAAGACTTTACTTTACACTTTTTTCTATTATTAATCGATTATATTTTTGGATTACCTTTCGACGATTAGCAAACTTCCGAATAAGAATTTTTATAAAATTAATAAGCACAGCATTCCAGACCAAACGATTGTTCAAACCGTGCAGCATCGTTTACAATAAAAGTTGTCTCCTCTGGAGCGCAAATAGAATTATTTGGACGCTTTTTCCAGCGACGCTACCTTTGCCACACAGCACGGAAATATTTCGTACAGACATGGCAATTTTGGTGTTACGATTAAATTTGAAAAGTAAAATACAGTCGTAGATGCTTGTCTCTGTTAACTGGACATGTTATAACGTTTAAATTAAAATTTTCCTGTTTCTAGGGAAACATGAAACAATTCGCAGAGTTAAAAAAAAAGGAATACAGAAACTAGGAAATAGTGTACGATAAAAGTTCGATGGGCAAATGTTATTGGAACAAATTGCGAAATGAAAATCGCATGCATACACACACTTATTGGGCAGTCAGTTACAATACACCAGCCTGTTATGATAGTTTAGTGTAACAGTTGTAACAGCCTCCTACTAATCGTCAACTTTTTAATATTTATTTTGTCTGTTATATTAAATATACTATACTGGCATTGAAAACAGATTGTTATAACAGTTTTCCATTATAATAGTCTATATCAGCCTGTTATGATAGTCCAGTACAACAGTTATAATAGTTATAATAGTTTTCAATCAATTTTTATTTTTTTGCATCATTATTGTGTATCACATCAAACACTTGCATTGAAAATCGATTAATAGTGTATGTACCTTTATCTGTCGTCATTCCGTAGACTGTAACATGAATTCAACGTGGGCTTACGTAAAAATTGACGTGATCGGTGATCGAACGAAACGTGCAGCTCTTCGCATTATGTCTCGATGTTCGCACGTAATTGGATTTGTTTATATTTGTTGATACTTCCGTTGCTAATTAATCGAGGATTCCCTTATGCCAACTCGATTCTACGCTTTAAGTAAATCGCAGTTAATGATCACTTTGACCAACGTGACGTGTTGGGAATGTGTTAAAACAAACACTCAGGCAAAGGGTTTTTTTCAGGTGGAGGAATTGATTCTCTTATGGGATATGTATACATTTGCTGTTAAATGCATGAAAAATTACATAGGAGAATAGGAGAATATATGCACGATGAGGTGGAATTTAAATAGTACAAGTTATGTGCTTCAGAAGTATTTAGATTGGCATGTACATACAGTAGGTTTTCGATAAGTGAGTAGGAATCGAGACTCCAACATACTCAGTTCTCGTGTAGGAGGTGCGAACTTGTGTTACGGGTCCAAGGGAGTAGGGATAACTTATCCTCACTTACGTGTAGATCGGAAACCGTCGCTTATCGAGAATTCGTTGTACTATTTAAATTATGCCTGACCACATCATTAACTCACCCACTATACTACTTAAAATAAAATTTCGCCTAAAGTCATTGACAGATTTATGTTAAATTTCTTTCCTGTTGTTATATACATGTACAATATTTTTAAATGTCACACTGTTTAGTAAAATACACAAATTAGAGGACGCGTGCTGTTTGGTCATATAGAAATGGTTTAATTTGGAGCACTTGACATTCATATTATTTATACTCCACTACCTTTGTATTTAACCACATTATTGACTTATACTACTTAAAATAAACCGATCTACGTGTTATACAATTTTTTAAGTGGTGTAATCTCCAATAAGATATTAAAATTGGTGCTGTTTGTGCATACAACAGGTTGTCTAGTTTAAAGTACTTAATATTGCAATTTATATGTTCTTAAATTTGCATACTCTACTATAATATAAAGACTATACTATGATTTTATATTCTACTATAACTACGTTTGGCAGTATCGTTGATTTATACTACTTACAAGGTGAGACCGACTACATTCTCGACCCAAACTACTTAAACTATGCCTTGTGTGAAAACTATTGACTTGTACTACTCAAAACAAATCTTGTGGGTATTGTTATATGTTTTAGCATATAAAAAGAACTTACTGTTCGAATTTTTATATTCTTGTATTTGCATATTTTACTATAGTATAATAATTCTACTATAACTTTTATATTTGACTACAATCATTTCTGGCCACATCGTTGACTTATACTACTTACAAGGCATGGCTGGCCACATTTTTAACTCATACTACTTGAATCATGCCTTGTGCTAAAACCGTTGACTTATACTACTTAAAATAACTTTCTTAGGCGTCACTATATTATTTTTTCGATGTTTTAACATTCAATAAAATGTTTGAATCAGACGACAAGTATCTGTAAAAAAATTGCTTCCTTTAAAGTATTTCACAGTCGAATCATTTATATTTTACTAACATAAATACCTTTTACAAATACAGGACGCAATGATAGTTCATCAAGAATGCATAAAACTTTACCTTCTCCATTAAAGTTCTGTTGCTACTTTCAATCACCTCGCCCTCTGCAAGAAATCCGTTCGATCCAAATCTTATCCGACGCGATAATTCCACGTACCTGCGGAAAATGTGATGGGAACGGGTTTTA